>JAUZNK010037701.1:4801-17708 GCA_035046665.1 Euphysa ruthae
ATCAGTTTTACTTATAAAATATGCGATGTTCCATCAGTTTTACTTATAAAATATGCGATGTTCCATCAGTTTTACTTATAAAATATGCGATGTTCCATCAGTTTTTCTTATAAAATATGCGATGTTCCATCAGTTTTTCTTATAAAAAATGCGATGTTCCATCAGTTTTTCTTATAAAATATTAGAATACTGTTATCATAAGATGCATGAATAAAAATAAATCAATTAGTATAAAATATGAAAAATTATAAATTATATATATTTAAAAAGTATAAAAGTATAGATGATACAAAATAGAAAAGTAGCGCATTTGTTTTTCCGAAAATGATGAGTATCGAACCAGTAATGTTGAACTCATGATTCGGGCACTAATCCACTGTTTGGGAGGAAGTAATGCAATAATAGAGTAATGATCCATTTGAGAAGTAATTGGTGAACGCAATAATGATAAACCGCAAGTAGAATAAAATTTAAATTAAGATAAAACTATTTATTATTTCAAAATAATTCTTTAAACTTGTGTGTACTCTCAGCAGGTCGTTTTTTTAAGGGAAGCTTATTGAAAATGACTCCACCATAGAAATAGAAAGCTAATATTATCACCCAAATCTCTGAGAGCATGAACATAAAATTCAATGATTCCCAACATAACAAGGTGACAATGCATCTTGTACTCTGGCTGGGGATCACATAGCTCAAACCCCTTTTTTCCATTAAATGTTTTGTTATAACAATTTAATAAATTGTATTTTTGTATTAATATTTGTTTGACACTAGAAAAAACAGTATAGTTCATTGACAAAGTTACTGTAGCCTCCCAATAGAAAGTTTTAAAAATTTTATTTTTGTTGTAGTAAAAGTGGTTCATCAACTGTGTTTGGTACAGGTGGTGCTGTAGTTAACATCGAGAACTGGAGATGTGCCCATGTGTTAAGAGGGCATCTTGGAGGTAAGTTTTTGATACATTATACAGGGATGCCAATTTTCTATTTCTGATTTTCTAGATTAGTGAGATTACTAGAATCTTTCCAGATTTTGCTATAGTTAAAATTTTGGTATTTGAAATGATTTTGCATTTTAGAAAATTTTACTTTTATCTTGATTTTAAGATGTCAGTTTTAAAATTAATAGACCTAATAACAAAACATGTGATAGAATTGTTACTTTAATTGAAGTTTTGCCATAATTTCAATGTATTCAATGTTCATAATTTGCATGTTTTTATCAATAGATATCTATATTTTGTAGCTGTGATATTTAATAGATTGTTTTAAATTTTAAAATCACAAAAACTTGTTGGTTTTATCACCTGACAAATGACTGTTTGTCATGTACTCAAATTCAGGTGATTCACTTGCTTTTTAAATCATGTTGCATTGTTTTGAGAAGAACCCATAAATAAGTGAAAGCAAACATTTTCTTATTCAGTATTGTTATTATTAATTTAATAGCTTTTAACCTGCCAAGATTTGGCTCATTGATGTGTTTATAAAGAAACCTTTAAAAAAGTAAAAAAAAATTAAGGATCGGGGCATCTATCCCTGTACCTCTTACATTTCTTAGTCAGTGCTTTAACATTTGAGTTAAACATTTGACATGAGTCAAAGTATTTTAAAAAATAAACTGTTATTTTATGATATCGCTCTATTTGTCTATTTTTTAAATGCTTCAATCAAAAATGATATTATTGTTACAACCAACCAATGAAAATGTTTAACATTGTTATAATTACCCAATCCAATCAGGGAAATAAATAAAATGAACAACTAACGATCAAATATTTTGTTTAAATGGAGGTTATTTCATCAAGTTGTTTTTTGGCAGCTGGCTTAGGGGTGACCAATGAAAATGGTTGATTAAAAAATGTTAGTATATATAAAGAATGTTGCTTTTTTTAAGGCTATTATTATAGATTTATAAATGTAGATTTATTTACAAAAATTTTAAGGCAGATTTGAAAGAAATTTTAATAACTTAGTTTGTAGAGGAATTACAGAATTGATTAAGAACAACTAATGGAGCATAAAGTTACAAAAAAGATATGAGTTACGAGTAGCTGTGGGAAATATTTAACTTGTGAATGACAATAAACCATGTTCATAATTCTTAACAACTTTATCTCCAGGCAACCTACAGAACTCTTTAGGGAATTGTATGTGGAGCGTGAAGTTACGCGTTATTATGAAGACTTTACCAATGACTTTGAATGTTCTGTAGAACGTTAATTAAATAATAATAGCAAAATAAAAGTTTAAAATTTCTTGAAATGGTAAAAGCTGTTTATTTGCCATTATTTATTGTATTTCAATATTAACAAACACTTCAACTGCCAACCTTTAACTACAAAAACGGCTTTGTTTATATGTTTTTTTGTGGTTTCTAAGAAACTGGGTGCTCAAATTTGAAAAGATTAAAAAATCGTATTTAACCTTCTGCAAAAAAATGTTAAGTACTTTCTCTGTGTAAGAATTGGGTGACAAAAAAAGAAAAAAATTTAATCTTTTGCTGAAGAATAATACGTTTTTTTTTTGTGTAAGCGTAATCAAGCTTGTGACTGAAAATGCAGTAAAACTGAAGATATAATTCTCAGAATAATTTTAACGTTATAATATTTGGCTCTCCTCTGCAGGTCTTTTGTAAAATTATTTTTTGTTATATTTTTTTTTTTTTCGTAGCCAATCCTTAGATTTACGGTTGATGCCCATTTTTTGGAAGTATGATTGTTTACACTAGGCAGCAGTGAACTGCAAATTTATTAAATGGGAAATTTAATTTAAGTTATTTAATTTTTAATTGTTAGAAGATTCATTTTTTTATATAGTGGTTGTAGAATAAGAATAAAAAAAAAACAAAATTAGAGCAGATTTTTTTTGGTTTTTGTTACAACAAGTCAAATTTTGAAAATAAATTCTGTGAGTTAGGGGGCCAAACTGTAAGTGTCCAGACTCTAGGTGTCCAAAGTAAGTAGTTGGTGTAGAAACAGTTTCAAAGAACCCCTGAAAACTAACAGTATCCATTAAGCTTCTGGAGTATTTATTGTTATAGCTAAGTCTAATGTTATAGAAAGAAAAAGCGGACTACTATATTTGGTTAAATAAGGACTTGATTTAAATTATTATTTCATTCATGAACGTTCATTCTATATCAAAGTTTTTCTAAAATCTTTTCTTCAAAAAAGCAAATAGGTAATCTCAAAACGATGTGTACCACTTACCCAAACCATTCTGCTGATCTCAAATAAACATTGACAAATCTTTTCTACAAATTTTTCCTCTATTTAATTCCATGAATTTTCTAAGCACAGACAATTATATTTCTAAAAACCAGATGTTGATTATTTTTGTTAAATTTCTTTCAAAATGTATCAAATATTTATGAGTTGGTAAGTATATCTAAGCTTTTAAAATATAAATGTTTATAATAGTTTATTAGTGGGTAGAAACATTTGAAATATTAAACATTCCTATTCAAAAAGTAAATGCTTAAAAGATCATATCATATTTGGTTCATATTCAAAAAATTATGACTAGATTATGCAGTTTATGTAAAATATGTAGTCAACATATTCATTGAATGACTAACAATAAATTTATTTTGACCACTAAACAGCTGAGTAAAGTTGTATTTTCTCATTATAGCGGATGTTGATTTATGTATGGCAAGCATAATTTCTTATTACATGCCACCAGACACTACCAACATTTACAGCCTTTGGATGTCTTTGTTTTTAAATCATTTAAAGAATAAAAAAGTTTATAGCTTGTTGAAACCAATTTTACAATAATATTTTAAAATATGCTTGAGAATACAATGGCTATCAATGCCATTAATAATCAAAACAAAACATTGCTATGAACCACTTATAAGTCTCTTTCATCAGCCAATCTTTGGCAAATTTGACACAGTTGTTTCGTGACAGCTCAAAAAATTGGCAAGAAATATTATCTTGATTAGCAAAAAATAGAATTTCTTTGTCAAAAGAAAAGTATATAAAAAAAATATATCTTTTTTTGTTGCTAAAACCATTGTATGGAAATTTTATTCCATTCAAGCAAAAAATCATTTCCATTCATTTAAGAATCACTCACTACCAGGAAATAGTATGCAAGTACATCTTTTAAAGAACCTTCATTCTGTTTAAGCTTGAAGATCAATTAAAGAAAGAAAGCTAAAAAAAAAGTCACTAGTTAGGACTTTCTAACATAATGACTAGCTATCAGTGCCAAAGTTTCTTTTCAAATGTTTTCTTTAAATTTTATGTTTATACCATATATAAAGATATTTACAAATTAATACATGACGCATTAGGAAAACAAATGTTTTAGATGTTTTGCTGATATATTTTTATCCCGCAAATAACTATCTGTATTAAATATATGAAAGATTTATATCAATTTAGTATATTTACATATTCATTGATGTGCGATTTTATATTTTGGATAATACTGTCATTTTTAATTTTTAAATTCTTTAAACGTTTTTGGCTTTGAAATCTGTTTACTAGCAGTTGATTTTCCAATTATATATATCTCAGACCAATCAGACAAAGTTTTTTTGACTTTATAATATGGTAAGCAAGTCAATCAAATCATGCAATTCCAATCTTTAATTACAAATAACTGACAAACTTACTTTTACACTATGATACTTGAAAATATTGGTTATGAAATTATCTTGATTTTTCTCATTCTTATTTTTTATTTTCACCAAAGTTTTTAAAATGTTAGAAAATATTACTTTTGACAATTTTGCATGTTGTCTATTTGGAAATCATCAGGCTGACAACAAGGCAATAATGCTGAAGTTATATATGAATCTAGAAAAGTCTTTTCAGGAATGAAGTCAAATTGTTAGATTTGGTGAAATTTTTATTTTTTTAAGTCACATCAACAGACGCCTTTTGTATAAAATATATTGAAATAAACAAGGTTCTGACTGCCACACATAATCTGAAGACTGGTAGTTTTTTTTTCAGTTCAATGACATGACAGTGGTAAAATCGTTCTACTAGAAGACGTTATTTTTTCTTTACAGATGTTCTTGATATTGCTTGGTCGCCTGATGATAGTTACATAGCAACAGGAAGCATTGATAACTCAATTATAATATGGAATGCACACAAGTTTCCTGACCAACTGCATTGTATCAGAAGCCATCAGGGACTTGTCAAAGGGGTCACTTTTGATCCAGTTGGAAAATATTTAGCTTCACAGGTGATTTTTGTTTAACTTAAATATTGTGTGATTTATGGCTAATTTATGAATTCCCAAAACCGTAGCGCTGTTGGATGTAAGCTTTTTCTTTAGGCTTATATCCTGTTTTAGTTTTAAGAGAAATTTTGTGGACTGGATGGGTGTTTAACCCTCTCCCTTTATGCTATGGCAGAGTGGAATCTTATGGATTTCATCTCTTGCCTTACGGTTGAGTGGTGCCAAGATTTTTTTGACTGATTAAATTGGCAATAGCCTGGGTAATCAAAATAACTTTGTCAATCATAGTACTAACAATTATATAATTGTATTATACTATATATTATATTATAGTTATAATTATACTAACAGCAATTATATAGAAGATAATTGTTTTTGCGGTTAGTGCTTTGTTATAGTGTCTTGAAAAATCATATTGATTCTGGGAAGTCCTGGAAAAACCTGGAATTTATGGAACAAAAAAGAAAAGTACTGGAATTTAAGTCATATTTAAAAATTTTAAAAGTTTTAAAACTAATTCTCATGACTGCAGTTATCATTACGTGAAAATTATTGCCCGTTTCCAGTAGACTTGATTTCTAATTTTTGATTGTAAGTCCAACAATTTTGTCTTCTTTTTAGATTGGTTGTTCATTTAGATTTGAAGTTCAACTATTAAATTGTCTCTCCTTTTAGAGATATTGTCGTTTTAGTTTCTATATCCTTTAAGGTTTTGCATCCATAGTTTAAATTGTCCTATTAAATTGACTTTGCTATTAGATAAATTGCAACACCTATTAAGTGAACCAGCAAGGTTTTATTGTCTTTCGAAGAGAAAATAGAAAGAAATATGCCTATGAACAATTGTAAGTTTCAATACTGATTGGTTTAGAGATGAGAAATATCACATTTTACAAGTAAAAAGCACATATTGAGATATCTTTTTCGAAAAATAGCACATCTGATGCGAACATTCAAACTTTTCCACTTTAAGGATCAAACAAATAATCACCGAAGGTTAAAAAGAATCTGATACTCAAAAGAAAACTGCTGTCAACCAAAGTGCTCTATGAACAAAATTTTCAATTTGGACTTACAAAGACTGGCTACTTTGCACATTATGGTTTTCACCCGTATTTAAATTATATTTGATATTCTCAAATGTTCATTTTTCCATATTAAGTCATATACTTTAATGAATTTCTGAATGATGTATTACACAAAGGTCAAATACGATATTAGGGCATTGACGGAGATGAAGTACGTTATCACACGTTACCTTGGTTCAGAATTCATGAGCAAATCGACAACCCAAGGTGTTCTTGAGGTCTTTTTAGCCGCTGTTGATAACCTTGACCAACTGAAAAAAATTTTTAGGTAGGGTCATGGTCCAAATGTAAACCTCTTAAAAGAGTTGACTGGGTTTTGAGAAGAAAAAGAAATATTTGCTCCTTTTTGATATGGGGATATGTGGACTTCTTGTCATTCACGGGAGTTTTAAAATTGGAGCAAAACAATTTACGAGTTAGGAAAATCCAAAAACTTTCGAAGTAAATGTTGCAATTGTTAGATAAAGCTCCATCCTGAAAAGTAAGCTATGAATCACTTGATTATCATTTTCAAGCTGAAATTTTTTGTGATATGGGTCTTGGAAAACTGAATTCGCTTTTGAGAGGTTTTCAAATGAACCAATAATTCTTTGACATATTATATGAGAATTTCAGGAAACTACCAGAGAATGTTATTATCAGATTTTAAGCAAAACAAAAGTTAGAAGGAGTAAAACCTTTTTTAAAAAAGCCAGAGAATTTCTAGCACACCTATCTATTTGAAAAATCTTTTTTCAAATTTGCAATTGTTTGCTGTGTGATATGCTTAAATCCACTGTATTTCACTGTATGGAAACATATTCCAGAAGTTGATCTCTATCAAGAGTATTTTTGAAAAGTCTGCAGAAGTAGTGGAGAAAAGGTATCTAAGCTCTTTGATGTTGTTAATCAAAATCTAAGATTGTTTTCAACCCCTCACAAGATAGCATTGGTAATCTTTTATCAACAGCTATGAGATCTTCCAAGCTTCACAAAAACCTGTATAAATCTGTGAGAAGGTTACTATTGCTTTACCTTGGTCAATCAGCCAAAGAAAGAGGATTCAGCATCAACTATTCATCAATTGCTTGTTGAAAATCTGAAGCCAAAGTCTTTTATTTCTTATAGAAGAATTAAGAACCATATGAAATATGCAGAACTTTGCTCCAAAACAATAAAAATTCTCAACCTAAATAATTCTGGGTGTAAAGGATGCTCATTCTCGGTTTCATTTTCATAACAGTTTGTCTGTTCTTTCAATTAAGTTTTACTTTGAAGTTTTGCAAGCTGAGATATATTTTTAAGGGTTATTTTCACTTGTTTTAAATATTTAAATGAAATTTAAAGGGGGTCAGCCAAGTAATTCTTCTTTTAGATCCTTGAAAATTCATTACATGTCTAAGAAAATGTTGGAATTTGTATGGCATAAATCCTGGAATATCTAGAAAAATGCACTGGAATTTTTTCTGCCCACCTTGTTATTAATTACTGGCTGATAAAGTTACCTGCTTCAAAAAGATGTAGTTTTTATTTTATTTATTAAATTATAGGTAAATAATTTCCCTATGGTATTTCAACACCACGAGCTGGTGGCCTTATATATTTAAGAATGTTTCATAAATTATAAATTAATAAACCTGGAAAATCTAAAAATATATAGTTTTCAGTAAATTTTTTAATGATTTGTTAGTGCTGGTAAAAGCGTGTTGAGGAAAATTTTGGGCTCATATTCGTTATTCAATTTATTGTCTGAAAAGTCATTAAACAGGTTATCATGTGATATCTATCTGTATTTAATTATATTGCATGTGGAAAAAGCTTAGTGAACTTCAATGTTATCATAACTATTCTTTGTGGATAATTTTGTTCGATCATGTGCTTTCTGCATTGTTTATAGATTGAGTGAAAAATAGTTTCTTTTGATTTTTATAAACAAAATAGGTATTTTGTTTTTCTGAAAAATTTGACCTTGATATTTGGAAATCTTTTCTAAATCGTTGATTATTTTGCAGATTTCTAGAGAATTTTACTATTAAAACAAAAAAGGTGCGTTATTTAGAAAAAGTGCTCTTGTTAATATAAAAATCTATTATCAAGCATTTTTGGTTCAAAAACTTTTTTTTGTATTTAAATTTAAATTTATAGACATACCTCTCGAACAATGATGAAATTAACACCTAAAATATATGTTTTGTTTATGTTTATGATCTGGTCAAACAATATTTAACTATTAAACAATTAATCTTTAAGTAACTTTTTTTTTGGTCATAATTTAGTAGATATTTTAAATTGATTCATGTATTTTAATTATCATCTTCATACAAGAGTCTTAAAACAATGACTTCAGACACTTTTCTTTATTTACTTTTAGGTGGCCAACCTTTTATTGTACCACTGATAAGGCTGTATTTCTTACCAGCAATCAAATATACTGATATAAAATATCATATATTTTCATATATAAAATATTCCAGTTTTAATAGTGCACGAATAATATCTGTCACTAAGAGAAAAGTTTTACACATTATTTTAAAATTTGTGCTCAGATTTCATCAGTATTGTTACTAAATAGTAAAAATAAAATTTTTGCATCAGATAACCAAGGTTGATGTTGTGTTATAATTTGTGTGATTATATCACACTTTTACTGGTTTACTGATATTTTGACTAATTTCTTGCACTGATGAGACTTTTTTAAGCCTTTATGCAAAGTAAATTTGAATCTGGGTTAACTTTAAGCTTATTTTAATTATATAATACTAATAATTAAAATGGGGTTTATAGAATGAAGGACAAAATCTTAACCCTTCCGGTGCGGGTCGCCTATATATAGGCTGCACAATTTCTGTAAAAAAAGATGAACCGTCTATATATAGGTGATAGTATATGTCTATATACGTAGAGGGTTAGCACCTAAAGGAATGATGTAATCTTAAAATAAATTATACCAAAATAACAAGAAATGATTGGAATTTTATAATATATGCATTTAGTATAGATAATTACGCATATAATATAGATATTTGCAAAATTCTAGAGCATAGTTTCATAATAAAAAATCCTCAAAGCAAAATGCCTTCCAGAACCAACAACAGCCCCAAATAATCCCATAAATAATGCACCAAGAGATGTACCAGATGACTGGGACAGTACTAAATGAACAGACCAAGATGCAGACTTTACATGGATGGATCCATTTACTTTTGAAAGCAAAATTTTGGTAGACATTCCAGGTGATGCCGATAAGTTGTATTTTTTGTCGTTGTTTGTCCCAGAAAAACTGCTTTTAGAAATAATTTCTGAGACAAATAGATGTGCAAAATTTTATTTCGATGCTGAGAAAGCTGCAAACAGATTGCCTCCCATATCACGCTTCAGACTTTGGCCCCAAGATGGGATTGATCTTTCCATGATTAAACACTTTATTGCATTGACATTTTATTTTGGTAGCATCAAGAAGGAAAATTTGAAGACGTATTGGCCCATGGATGACGTGCTTTCTACACCTTTTCCAAAGAAAGTTATGTCTCGTGATAATTTAAAAAATATTTTTCATTACTTCACCTGTGTAACAATGAAGAGTATGTATGTAAAGGACAGCCAGGCTATGACCCTTGCTAACAACTTGGTTCATTTTACAAGTATGTTACAAAACAAATTTGGGCGCCACAAAAAACATTGTCCATAGACGAAGGATGTATACCTTTCAAAGTTAGAATCCATTTTAAGCATTATAGCCCAAGTAAGATTGATAAGTATCATATGAAAACATTCAAGCTTGTTGATTCCTCAAATAATTACTTCTCAAATTCAAACTCTACACTGGTGTCGATGACTATTCGGAGACCGCATTTGGAAAGACACACGATCTAGTAATGCACATGTGCAAGAACTATTTGAAAAATTATTTCATAATCTTTATGGATAACTACTACAGCTCCCCCTATATCTATTTCAATCTGAAGAAAGAGAAAACAGGGGCTGTTGGAACACTCCGCTTAAATCGTAAAGGTGTGCCTGCAGATCTATCAAATGCAAAGTTAAAAACAAAAGGTGAATCGAAAATCATGCGGTACCCCAATGAAATCACACTTGTTAAATTTTATGATAGAAAAGTTGTAACTCTCATGTCATCTGTTTATAATGGGAAATTAACAGTCACTGGCAAAATTAATCGTGCTACAAATGACTTAATTAAGAAACCGAAGTTGATGTTAATATATAATAAGTATATGGGTGGGGTTGACGCAAATGATCAACTTCTAAAGTATTCACATTTCAATGGTCGTACAATTAAATAGTGGAAAAAAGTTTTTTTCAGAATGCTTAGCATCTGTATGGTTAATGCTTTTATACTTTGAAAGGAACACTGCCAGAAAAATGGACATCCGTACAAGAAAACACAAACTGATTTCCGTATAAGTGTGATTAAAAAGCTTGTTGCGGAAGCTGTTACAGACTCTCCCTTAAATAATTTTTATAATGAGGAGTATGAAAGGCTTTCTGGTACACATTTTCCATGCAAAATTGTAGTGCCAGATCTTTTCAAAGTAGAGCTAATATGCAAAGAGCATATAGAGTTTGTTTTCCTGCAGAGCGATAATTTTATAGAAGGCAAGGTGAGAGTAAACGAAAAAGAACCAGTAAGCGAAGTACATATGAGTGTAATACTTGCAAGGTTGCACTATGTATTGATAATTGTTTTTAACTATATCATTCAAACAAGAACTATGTAGATATCTACATAGATAGATTCTTCAAAAAATAATTATTTTAATGTACCGTTGCACAAACTCTCATTTACTGGAAACACATTGTTTGTTGTTTATTTTATTTTTTCAAAGAGATATATATAAAAAAAAGCATTTTCTTTTTTTGTTTTGTTAGTAAAATATGAGTCTTTTTACCCCCTCTGAAAATAGAAAAAATCACTAAAATATCATTTCTAGAAGCTTTTATCCCGGAAAAAAAATGTTTTTTTACAAAAATTATTGAAAATTCCAATTAACTCTGCTGGTTCTTTCTCTATTTTTATTTTTCATAAATTTTTTTAAATATTTGTATGCTTAAACTTAAAATCTATCATTTGAGCTTTTATAGGATTTCCAGAACCTTCTAGAAGTCAAAATATTCACATTTAAAGAAAATAAACATTTTTGGATTTTTTTTTTTGAAAAAACCCCTCGTCCTCACGGAATGTAACAGAAAATAGGCTCCCTCACCACGAGGGTTAAAAGACAAATATTTAAGAACGTATATGTAATAAAATATAATAAAAATACATAATAAACATATCTAAAAAGTTATTTTACACAAATATCTGTATTTTAAAAGCTTAAAATAGCTAATATTTTGGAAAAAATATTATGTTAATGTTTTGACATTCTTCTCTATTATTGGCTCAGTTGAGAAATGAAAATGTAAAATGTAAAAAATCTTCACTAGTTAGTCATTTGTTGTTATAGTTACACCCCTTAATTACCTGCAGGATTTATTTTAATTTTGTTGAATTGAGCGACCGGCTCCTTATTGTTTTTTTTTTTAGCTTCATCTATCTATTTATCTATATATCTATCTATTTATCTATCTATCTATTTATCTATCTATCTACCTATATCTATTATTTTCGCTTGACTTTGATCCATCAGTGACTTGATTTATTTTGCATTAACTATTGATTGTTTTTATCAAATCTTTACAAAAAAGAAAAAAAGAAAAGTAAATTTTTTTCATTTAGGCAGATGACAAGTCATTGTGCATTTGGAACGTTAGCGATTGGAGTTTAGAAGAAAAGATTACAGAACCTTTCAACGAATCAAGTGGAACGACGCATGCATTACGATTGAACTGGTCTCCTGATGGGAAATATATTGTTTCTGCACATGCCATGAATAATGGTGGACCTGTTGCTAAGATTATTGAAAGAAATGGTTGGAAATCCAAAATGGATTTTGTTGGACACCGAAAAGCTGTCACCTGTGTGGTATACCGTTATATCACTTTTTTTAAATATTGTGTCAATTAGCTCTAATTTGAGCAGATCTCAGTTCACATTTTTAATTCTAAAAAGTGTTTTAAATTCCTGCGTATATTTTGTAGCTTATAGAAATATTTTTTAGTTACTGCGGGCATAACCAAATTTAATTTTGCTCAAATGTGATACTTAAAGATCAACTTCTTTTGAGAATTAAAAGCCAAAGTGAAGTTAAATTTTTAGGTAAATATACAAAAAGTGTTCCAAAATTTGATTTTTCCCTTGGCAGACTTTCTGCTGTTTTACGCCATCAAGCTTGGGTTTACTTTCAGAACAGGGTAGTGATTTATCAATAATTTATCACTAGCCATGTTAAAAAAGAATTTCAAGGCTGCATTTGCTGTTTAGCTGAGGTTAATTTTGAACGCTGTGTATACCTAATGCAGTTAAACTCAATTCATATTTTTGATTATTGTTCTTAAAGAACAAAACATCTTGCGATTGTTTATCTTTAGCGATTTAATCAAAGAATTCTGCTGAGAGACGACACTAGCAGAAAGGCAAAGGTGATTATTATTTAATGCCATATGATAAAATTATTTAATCATTAAATCATTTCCTTATATTCCTTTTGATGAAAAGATTTTTATTTTCTA
>JAUZNK010037712.1:0-17706 GCA_035046665.1 Euphysa ruthae
TACATACATATATGCATACATACATATACGCATTCATACATTCACGCATACATACATACACGCATACATACATACACTCATACATACACGCATACTTACACTCAAACATGCACGCATACACACACACATACATACACAAACTCAAACGCAAACACAAAAACACAAATATAAAAACAAGCAAGCATACATACACGCATACATGCATACACGTATACATACATACATACATGCATACACACATTTATTACTCTAAGGAGGTTAATTTTCTTCCACAATGCAAAAATAGATTTAATTTAGTGCTGAAACAGAAAAGCTTAAGCTGCTGCTCTAAATATAAAAAATTATTATTATTAATTATTATATTTAACGTAGCTATTTTATTGATTGAGTTTTCTGGATTTATACAGATAATAATAATAATACCGTGTATTTATCTGAGGGAAGAATTCTGAATTAACAGGAGTCCCTCTAAAATAATTTTTTGCTTGATTTTGTAATTATTATTTAAATACATACACAGTATTTAAATTTGAAGTTATAATTTCTAATTTGAAACGTAATTTTATTTCCTAAATAATTAGTTTTAACTATTATTTAAAATTGTTGCCAGGTCACATGCAATTTGTACGATCAAATTAAAGAAGCGATTGAAGAAACCATTAACAAGTCCGGATAAATCATTAAGTCCACAAAAATCCAAATTAACAAGTCCAATAAAAAGAAAGGTTAGTAAAAAATTTTATTTGTTTTAAAGTACTCCTATTTTCCAAAAGTATGTACTCAAAATAGTAATACGTTATTTAATTTGTTAAATACATAAATGCATAATATAATCGGGCAAAAAAGGTAGCACTATCATTATTAACATCAAATATAATTTTAGTTTTATGACAACTATGGCCTTAAAAATTTTTTAAAACAATTATAGTATTAATTTAAAGTTTCAGAGGGAAGTCAGCAATCGTATGAAGTTGATATTTATAATTGTCTAAATTCCATTTAGGATGGAAATATTATGAATATTATAAAAAGTAAATTATATCTGTAAGTGATTATTTTATTATATTTTGACTTTCTAAGTAAATTTTGTTTTCGTGCTAGGCCCAACTTGAAGTTTAATAGTTTCGCTATATTTCTATCCAGTTTGAACCATTTATTTTTATCAGTCTAACAGGGTTAGGAAATTTTTCTTAAGGTTTGGTTTCATGTTATAAACATTATTTCTAAAGTCGATATTGTGTCAGTTATTTTTGAGAAATTCTCGTGTTCCTAAAATACGTCTTAAATTATATTTTTAAAATTGAACACCCTGCAAATTATTTTACTACAGGACATTCAAAATTTTTCTCATTGACAAGTGCTTCCGCTCTGCTAAAATAATAAAAAAAAATTGAGTTTTTTTATTTGTATAAGAGCATTTTTTAGGTGTGACTTGGCAGGTTCAGCTCGCGTAAAAAAGAATGAAGAGAATTGTGTTTCAAGTAGGAAGATGTCTGAAGCAAAGTCTATCAACACTTCTCTTTTAGAATTAGGGTAAATAAAACTCTTTATTATAACTAATAAATATAAATTGTGGCCTGAAGTGTAGGGTAAATGGTAGAATTGCTAATTATCAATTTATAGTTTATGTGTACCTTTTTAAGACTCCAGATATTTTCAGAAGTAGAAGTATAAATTCCTGAGATGACAGTAGGTCTTCTTTAAATTCAATTGGTTTTCTATTTTTTTTTTTTTTTTGTAGATCCTCAAATTTAAGATTGTTGCCCATTTCTTGGAAATGTGAAAATGTGAAAGATTGAAAGTGAATGTTGGTGAGAACTTCAGTAAAGCAAAAATGTTAAAATCAATAAAAATTTTCCAAATGATCTATGCTATGAGTTATTAAAAAAGCTGGTTTTTTTTTTCTTAAATTTCGTAAATATTTGACTGTGCAAATTCAATGTTCATGAAAAACTGAAAAAACCTCCTACTGAAACAATCACTTATTTCAGCCCAAAGTAAAATGTGAAATTAACATGCAAAAAAAAAAAAAAAAAAAACGATATTGGCAAAAATTTTAAAATATTATTTAAAAAGCTATAGGTCACATGAATTTTATTTTTCATACCTGTTTTCTCAATAGCCTATGTTCTGATTCTTTTGTAAGTTGGTATAATTGATGGAAAATATTTTTTCCCTTCACTTTTGCATATTAATTATTTTGAAAAAAATTTTACGAGATCAGGCTCCTGAGTGACTTCATTTTGGTTTGAAATCTTTTTGAATGCTTTTCAAATTAAGAAAAACAATTTGAATTCGGACTTCTTAATCTTCATTTGAGTTTGGACTTCTCCATCTTTATTGAAACACATGTCTTAATATTAATCAACATACAAATGTGATAGAATGAATACATATGCTTTTATTGTATTTAATAAGCGCATATCAGAATGTTGTGACTTTTTAAAATAAATAATTAAATAAATAAATAAATTATTGAGTAAATAAAACAAACCAAAGAAAAGTTTTTTAGTTTAAATGTTTAATATATTAAGTAGGTGCAAAATCAAAACAAAAAAGAATCTTAAAGAAATTTTAGATTTTATTTTGCTTAGATCTTCTTGTCCAAGTATGCAAATGTAAACCTATTTATTTATGTTTTAAAAACACTTTGCTTTGGAATCTTTGTTACCCTTTGAGGCAAGTAAAAGTTTAAATAAATATTTGACTAATTAGTCCTGGCATTTAGGTCTGCATACATTTGATTTTTTAAACCACCAGGCTTTAAAATAGAAACACATTTACAGTTCTGTATTTGAATAGATTTTTAAATTATTTTTGATTTATAAAAAGTTTTCTAGGTATACCATTTCCTGCTTTGTATTTATATGTCAGGTTTACAAATGCAGTCATTACTTTTTTGTTAATGATTCAGATGCTATATAATTATATGTAATTTCATCTTGCAGATGAGGGTATATGCGAGCATAATGATTTTTTTATTACCCATATTTCTGTTTCGTTAATAAGCAATGCTGTTGTTATTTTTAAAAACCATTAATCTTTCCCACTGTATTTTGATAAGTTTGATTTATACGTTTTATTTTTAGTGGTAAGTTCTTGCTATTTAAAAAATTAGTTGTGGTATCCAAAACAACGTTTCTATTTCTAGATGGATTAGAAGAAGATTTTAACAGTGATTTCTGCAACATTATCAACCCTGCCATTTACATTTTATAAAATCTTGATAAGTTTTCTTCGAGTCCAAAATCCAGTTGCAAAATCATCAGTTTCTTTTAAATATTTCTCTGTGTGGTTGTGTGGTTCTGTGTGTGTTTGGTTGGCGTGAATTTTAGCCGCATCAATAATGATTTTTCCAATTGAAAGCTGGATAAATTTATTGCAGACGTATCGCAGCAACAACCCAACAACCCGAATATAACTTTTCTAGGCATCCATTTCCTTGACGAAATCAATACTTACATCTGATTTTAAGTCCAGCATTCCAATTGTTAAGGGAATATTGGTGTCCATGTTGTTATTATTTAATATTGACATATAGATATAAATTCAATCGTATCAACTAAAATTTTAAATAAAACTGGAATGTCATGTATGAGTTCAAACTTGATTTATGTTTTTATTTGCTCTTCCTGCAAAAACCAGGCGTTTGTAAAACAAAATTAAAGGATAGAATTTGTGATTGCAATGCAACACATTTATGAAATGCTGAAATTAGAAAAACACAGAAAAGGAAGCTCAAAAATTTTTGTGTTTTTACAAACGCGACAGCATAGATCTATGTAGATCATTCGAAATTATGTTTCAAAAAGAGTTGAAAAGGACTCTAAACTTTGTATCAATAAAGGATCCGTAAAGGATGTTTGCACGATTTTGGCAGTTTTTGGACTCTCCTCCCTCCTGGTCTGAACTGTTTGAGATATTTACTCAGCACTCTCCTCCCCCTGTCTGAGCAAACACAAATGTTTAAAATTGATAAAAGTAAAAGATAAATTCCTAAAACGAGTTAATTTAATTCAGATTTAAAGATTCCAAAATCGCATAATAAACAAAAATATTTTGAGAGCTGTGAAAAAAGACTAATAAAAAGTAACAGCAATATACCCAATAAAACCAAAAATTTCACTACACTTCACCCTTATCCGTTTGTCCGTCCTTTATTATTATTATTATTCTGAATATTTTTATTGGATAGAGAATTCAGTTAAAATAAACTTTTTAAAATATTTGTCTTGATAAATATAAGCTATAAAATCATAAACAAGTTGAAAGTCAAAAGAAAAGTAAAAAAAAATTAAGATTAAAATTTTCTAAAATCAAAACTAAAATTGAATGAATTTCATAAGGCATGTGTAAAAAGTTAATCACTAATATATATTATATTTAATATATTTACAGTTCTTTTATGAAGAAAGAAAAGTCCGATTGTTTTTTAGGAAATTGAGTTGAACATTATTTGTCCTTACACACTTATGTTGATAAGATAGACACGTTTCTGAATTTTTAAGCTTGAATAATAGAGGACCTAATATTGAGGCCTGTTGTACATCAAAGAAAACTGATTACTTTTCTGTTAACTTGTTTTCACATCTGACTGACTGATAACGCTGAAAATATTATCGTGAAACCAATTTAGCTCCACGTCATAAATTGCATACGACGTTGATTTGCTCAAAAGAGTTGCAGCTAGTTCTGTTGATCTTTTTGTTTGGTAGCTGAACTGTTTATTTGATATCAATTTATTTTATTCAATTTACGAGGTAAGTTGTGTATGGATGGATTTTTCAAAAATTTTTGATAAGATGGAAAGTACTGAAATGGGTCAGTAATTGTCTACATTTGTGCTGGGTTTAGATTTATTTAATGGAGTTATTTTAGCGTATTTCCATTGTATGGGAATAGTGGCTATTTTTAGATATAAGGTAACATAATGGTTTTGATATTATTGTAGCTGAATCTTTGAGTAATTTTGGTAGAAGATTGTTTACATTAAGTTTTTTCAGTTGTTTTTCAAACATGCACCATATTGTAATTTGAATGTTAAATTTGCCCTTCTAGGTATGTTTTTAGGCTTTTTCCAAACATGATTATGTGCTGGCATAAATTTCTGTTTAAGGAAAGATGCACACAAAAACTGTTACCCTTTTATTTTGGATCAAACGATTTGGATTGAGTGTTTGCATCATTGATGAATACTGGTGTAAGTCAGCTAGACTTCGGATTTACTGGGAAGACAGATTTTATTGTTTTCCAAAAGCCTTTAGGTTGGTTTGCATTTTCAATTAACCAATTAACTGTTCTTGACTAAACTCTGACTTAACTTTTTTAATAAGTTTGGTACAAAGATTTTGTTTGATTTTATATGCTGGCGGGTTATCTTCGGTATTCACTTTTCTCTCTTGTTCATGTGAGATTTTAATTCAGGGGATAACCATGGACAAAATCTACCTTTAATTTTATGGTGTATGTTTATTCAATGTTTTAGTTAAAACGGTTTTAAAGAAATCCCAAGCAATGTTTACATCATTTATTCTATAAAGTGGCTCCCAGTTTTGATTTGAGAAATTAGTGTTCATTGCATTTTTGGCATATTTAGTGTAATTTCGACACTTGATGGTTTTTGATTTATACTTTTGATGGTTTATTTTTCGAATACACTCCACCATATGATAACTCAAAGATGCAGGGATCCTGTCAGATTTACAAATTTTTCCTGGTTTAGTTGTAGTTATAATGTCTGTTAAGGATGATGTATCTTTTGTTATACGAGTTGCTTTTGTAATAATTTGGTTTAAAACCATTAAGCGTTAAAATTGATTTAAATTCATTTTTGTCAGATCTTTACGTTTACGTTCTTAGCATTTACGTTTTCCTGTTATAATTGTTTCTTTTAACTCTTTAGAAGTGTTTAATAACAATTGCTCAAACAATGTATTAAAGTTTTTATGTAGATGTTATTTATATTAGTTTTTGCTTTTTCGATATCAATTCCAACCCGAATGCACTCAGCACCATCTACTTCCAGGTCTGATCTCCTAATTTGTTTATACTTTTCAGTTACAATCTTTGCGATTCCTCCTTTTCCCAAAACTCAACAGTTACTGATGAAATTATATCCTGGAATGTTAAATAGGGCGTTATAGATGTTAAAAATGTCTGGTGAAAGATGAGTTTGGTAAAATTGAAAATTTTGGAAAATCGTTAAATAGGCTCAAAAGTTCACCAAGTTGAAATTTTCAGGTAAAAGACCATAACATAAATCTTTTAGACCACCTGCTGAAAATTATGTTCAACCCTGATTATGCAAAAATTTTGTATTATATTAGTAAATATTGTTTTTAATAAATTGAGTTTATAGTTAGTTTGAAATGGTCATAGAGCCCAGGTCCCTGGTCCCAATTCAAGGAGATTTTCAGACCTAAAAATATTCTTTTTGACATTTGCTTTTATTTTATTAAGAATTACATTAATTAAATTACAAAAATTCTTGTTCCTTGGTCTCAGGTCCTTTAACTTGTTCCTTAGTTTCGGGTCCTGAAACTTTTTCCTTTGCCACGGGTACTGAAACTTGTTCCTTGGTCCCAGGTCCTGAAACTTGTTCCTTGGTCCCAGGGCCGAAACTTGTTCCTTGGTCCCAGGTCCTGAAATTTGTTCCTTGGTCCTGGGTCCCAAAACTTTTTCCTTGGTCCTGGGTCCTGAAATTTGTTCCTTGGTCCCGTGTCCTGAAAATGTCAAATTTAGTAAAATGAAATTTTTCGTATTTTTCAAGAAATTATTTTTTGATTTTGTGGAAATTTTTTTTAATGGTTGAATACATAATTTATAGTTAATTTTGCATTTTTAAATCAATCCCAGGACTGAAATTTTTCCACTAACAACTGGTTTTTTCAGCACCAAATTCATTGAAACAATTGTAAACTAACATAGTATAAATGATAGCAAGATAGTGGTCATAAGATAAAAGATACTAGTCTGGAAACTTCACCAAGTTTTAAGTTTCTTCCTTTTTAAACATTGCTGCTTAAAGCAGTAAACAGTAAAACTGCAAGCAACACATCCTAAAAGTAAAGCGTTTTTGATTTTTTTTTTAATTTAAACTAATTGTGGTTATCTTGTTTTAAAGTTAACTCCTTGTTAAATTATATTATCTAATAAGTGAAATGAAATCTTTTTCTAATTTTTTTGGAATCAAGGAAATGCAAATTAGATATATTTTCTTGCCTAAAATTGCAATCTAATTTTTTTTAAATTTTTATTAAAGTTACACCCAGACACTAGTTTTGTTGAGCATTAAAAGTGTTTGTTTATTAAATTCCTCTCCAATATTGCTGAAATGCTCTTATTAATTGAAGGATTAAATCATGATTGTTTTCTGGTTCTTTTTAAACTTTTGTTTTTTACATATGTACCAACCTGGTAAGGACTTGCATAAAAATATTTACACATAGATTATTTAGTAATATGTTATTTTGTGATAGGGGATGTGTAAAATTTGTAATAGGGTCATATTAATGGTTATGATGATGATGATGAGGATGACGATAAAAATAATCGTTTTTGATGATTTGATTTAAAATTTGATCTAAGGTTTATAATAAAATTCAACTACTATTTCCATTTGGATGTCAGATAGTAGACAATATTCTCATCATGTAGGTTTCAAACAATTAATTTATGCCAGTATTTTTTGCTATATCATTATTTGCGGTATATCAGTATTTCGCGCTATATCATTATTTTGTGCTCTATCTGTATTTTGTGCTATATCTATTTTGGGCTATATCTGTAAAGATGGTCTTGGAAAAGAAAGCAACATCGAGTATAAAATTTGTGTTATATTCAACCATATCCGTCTGTTCCAAAGGGTATTTCTCAGTATTTCTCAGTATTTCTCAGTAATTGTTCATTAATTTATCCTGAAAATTATTCAAAATTATTCATTAATTTTTTTTTATATACTTCTTGTATAATTTTAAAGCATAAAAGAGGGCATCTTTTAATTGGTAATGGTCCCCTGTCGAATGCTTAGGATGGCTTTGCAAAAGCTCTTAAAAAAAAGAAAAAAGAAGTGTATATATGTATTTTAGTGTGTGTGTGTGTGGGTGCGTGTATGCACATTTTTTATTTTTCATTTTATTAATATTTTATTATAGGAATGTTATTCACGCGTTAGCCTCAAGGAATTACAACTACGTGCCGTTCCGAAATGCTCCTTTGACTAGGTTGTTGAAGGAGAGTTTTAGTGGAAGTAGTAAAGCCATGCTTATGGTAAGTCATTACTTATAGTTAAGTTTTTTTGTTTTTTTGGCATGTTAGAAAAAAGTAAATATGATATACTGCAAGTGGCATCATTAGTATAATATAAGGAGTGCGTCTCTATAACAGGAGTAACACAATCATCAAAGAATACTTCCAAGTTATATTTCCATTAGTTTACTAAAAAATTTTTAAAATTTCAAATCAATCCGTAACAAGCTAACTAAATTGATTTGAAATTTTAAAAGTGATTTGAGTGAAACAAGTTATCTTGAAGGTAATTTCTAATACCAATCTTCCTTAAAGTAAACACAGAAAAACTTTGACTTTATTGTTTTTTGCTGCTACGATATTACTTTCTTTTCAACAACTAATAAGCAAAGTTTAAACTAAACATGCTCAACTTATGATAATACACTAACCAAATAAAATGCATACAAATCTTGATTTAACTTCCAAAACCGCAATGCAATAAATTCGTTCAAAAACCGTTTGGTATTCCTTTACCGTGAACTCTTTCCAAATAAAAATTCTTTTAATCTTTAAATTCAGAAAAAAAATGTTTTTATTAACCAAAATACATTTTATGTTTTGAAATTGCGATGTAGGGATATATATTATATTGAAATATATCTTACCATCTTCGATCAAGTCCAAAAACCAGGCTTCAAATTTACCATCATTGCATCGGCTTTATGGTCTGTTGGAGCACTCAGGGCAGTCTTTTGAAATAATTTCTTTCAAGGAAACAAATTTAAATAGGCAAAAAACTAGCAAGATTTTTGTGATATGTGAATGGTATGTTTCTTTTTGCCTCATGTGTGTGTGTTTCCTGATAGATATATTTGTATCATTACCATATTTTACATTTTTGCTTCTTGGCTGATCTGCAAGGCTTCTATGGCAAATTTATCCTCATTAGATGTTCTTTCATCTCCATCAATTTTTTAAAAAATGTTTTTATAAATATTTTAAAGGTTTGTACTTTTCTGCCTATTTTTTCACTTTTTTCATTTATACCTATTTGCCTTTTATTGAATTGAATGGATTTCTTATCATCAATCTTCGTTGTTTTTGAAATCAGACCACTGACAACAAATCATCATTATTAGTTTACTTAACATACTAAGCAAGCCACTTACCTTCTTAGTATATATTCTTACTACCACTTGGCTTTCGTTTTACCAAAGTAATTTCTTGTTCTCTATACATTGGTCAGCTTCACCATTCCAGGTATGCCTATGTTTAGTTGACCCTTTTCTCCACGCACAAGTATGATTAGTGGCTTCTAAGGTCCACAAATAGTCTAGGTAATTTCAGTATTATCACAATCTCAGTGACCATCACTCGCCAAGTGCTGATCTTTGTCACTAAATTGTCTTGCTTAATGCTCTCCCTTCAACTCCCAGACCTTTTGTTAGTGTCTGTTATTCCCTTAACTCACAAATAGCAACATATGCTTGAAAACACCTTTGTCTGCTATAACTTTGAAATTCTTCACCATCTTTTTGTTTCACTCTCTAACCGGGAAATAGTCCATTTGTGCCTTTAAGTTCTACAACTGAACTATTCCTAAATACTTAACCCGTATCAATCATGTTTATAAATTTTTATATACCAAATTTCCTGTAAATCTCAAAAATGTTTTTTTTTCCATTCCAAGACATTGAGAGGAGTGGGTCTTTCTCCTTCACCCAAAATTGTTTTGTTATAAAATTTGAAAAAAAATGCAGTAACCTCATATCAAACATTTTGTATTGTGTCACGCCGGAAAACTATTATTAATCAGCTGAGCAAATGATTTTATTGTTTCAAGGTGTGCTAGTGAACCTAGTCTTTTTATTTTGATGTTTCAGATTTGTGTTTCACCTTCGATAATCAATTCAAAGGAAACTAAATTTTCGTTAAATTTTGGACAACGTGCAATGAATGTTGGGAAGCATAGTGTTTCTTCTGAGGTATATACTATTTTTGTATAACTGGCTTGCCGGTTGGGGTCCCATAAATTCACCTCTGTCCTTCCGTCAGACTGTTTGTCTGCCCGTCCGTCTATAGCATACTTTTTTCAGCAAGCATTCATTATTTTTTTTGTAATGTGCATGCACATGTGCGCATAACATGTACATGATTGTCTAGAATATTTTAAGAAAATGATGACTGTTTTATTTTGTAAATAATGTTTTTAACATTACTTTTAACAATAAAACCTACTGCGTTTTATGTATAAATACAGCATTTCGTTTAAAGTTTATTTTATTATAGTTTATTAAAACAACAAATAATGTCAAAAACACGGTATTATACTTTATAAAGTAAGTTACACATACATTTGTTTATTATATTTTAGTATCATACAAAAAAAAAAAAAAAAAAAATTACTATATAACATCTTTTGTTTATAAATCTTGATTATTTTGTTTGATAATATTTGTTAAGTCAATTAACTTTAATATTAGCAATATAACAACAAGTTATATTTAATACAGCAAGTTATAACCAATAGTGTAAAGAGAGATTTTTTGCATAAAAATGGCTGGGTCTATAGCTTATACATTAGAAATTTGCCTAAAGTGTGCAAAGGGTTAATCATTGGTTAATCTCAAGAACCGTCAGGAATTAGGTACTCAAAGCATTTCTGGATTTCCATATTTTCATAAGCGCTTTAACATAGGTGAAAAAAACAAAAAGATAGGGTGAAATTTCTTTACTTTCTGGCTGATTTGACATAAAATGACCTTTATGACAATTTATGTATTTTTAAACAACAGGCAAGCTTGGTTTTGGGCACCCAAACAGGTATATCGGCTTAATATATGGGAATTTTTTAGTCTGGGTATACTTGGAATTTAAAAAAAAAGATAAGATTAGCTAAAGGTGAGTAAAAAATACTCACGGAAACCGAGACAATTCTTCTTTTTCAAGCTGAAATCTGAAGATAATAGCAATTTCAGAAAAGGAAACATTTGGCAGTTATAATTTTATGGCTTCATGGTTATGTTTTGAGGCCATCAGTAGGGTTGAAACACTGGTTTATATAGTGTTTTTCATCCACGCAAAGGATACCAATAACTACTAGTAAGCATGCTCTGATTTCTTACAAACATTGTTTTTTTCTCTTCCCATTTATTTTTCGAAATAATAACAAAATCTGAACTAAAGATCAGTAAATTTAGAAACAACAACAAAAAAAAAGTCCACAAATAAACCATTTTTTTAAAAAGAACTCATCAGTGAGAATTCTAGCATTTTAATTACAAGTTTGGTTTTGACGAATAAAAACATGTTTATGTACGGGTAAATATGCAGATATATATTAGCCTTTGAATACCAAGCATGTAATATAAAAATTCATTGTTACGTATTGCACACCTCATTTCTAGAAAAATTTTCCAAATTCAACTTTAGACAATGATCTAAGTTTAATTTTTTTAAAAAATGAAATGAAGAAAAATATCAAAGAAATTGACGGCATCTTCATTTTTTTCAAAGCTTTTAATCAAATCATCAAAAATCAATAAAATGTTATTCCTTTATTTTTTTAACTAGTTAACTAAATGGTTCTCGATGATAAGACCCTTAGAGGTCTTTTCCATGTTTCCCGTATTTTATAAGTAAAATTAAGTTTGAAAGTACAAAGAAAAGTCTAGGAGATTACATTTACTATTTTTATGGTTTATATTAGATATCTTCTGATATTTTATATTAACTAAAAAAGTCTATATAAAAAAAAAAAAACTCTTTATTATCAATAATTTACATCTTGGTAATAGATAACCCCAGTCTTTGTATATGTCTTTTAGAACGTTCTATGCATGTTTTTTGGTGACAATTTTTTAGGCACCCATAGCGCTTGAACGCTACCAAAAGGCACCTGGGTACCTTACTTCCCTTTATACCTTTGTAAACCAAGTAATTATGATATACTGATAACAAAAGATTTTTGTGTTAAAATAGTTTAGAAATAAAATACAGCAGCTGAATGGTTTTTGTTCCTATCACAGAAATAATATTTTTTGAAGTTACAACTTATTGGTCCAGTCCTCATTTTTAAAAGCAATATTGAAATTATTATATTGGATTTCTATATGGCTCTGTTCTAGGTCTATCGGTCTCTTAAAAGTATGTTCACACCTAAACTGATTTCA
Organism: Euphysa ruthae; assembly: GCA_035046665.1. Classification (NCBI taxonomy): domain Eukaryota; kingdom Metazoa; phylum Cnidaria; class Hydrozoa; order Anthoathecata; family Corymorphidae; genus Euphysa; species Euphysa ruthae. Next base: position 12,402 of record JAUZNK010037712.1, read on the forward strand.
CAATATTTGCAGTGAGGTAATTGAACGATGTAAAACTGCAAACAACACACAACGTAATAAAAAAATATTATTAGGGTCTTAACTAGAAATCTGCTGTAGAAATGTTGTTTATCTGGAATGTAATTTTGTTATATAAGTGCACCATAACAATTCTCTTTTTTGAAACATAGTATATGCTATATTTACCTAATGGTTACATGTCTTAAATTCGTAAGCCACGTCAATGTTGAAGAGTGTAAATTATAAGTTTATACTTATCAGAATTGTTCAATTTATGCTGGTGCGCTGAAATTATTTAAATTTGATGAAAAGGGGCTACTATTAATAAATATTATTGAATGTGTTATTATTTTCTAAAAAAAATGTAAAACTTTTTTTGTTTAAAAGTCAACAAATATTTTATAACAGTTTCTAAGGGCAAGTAAAAGTTAAATAGCTCTTATATTAAAATATGTGATGTCAATAGCTATTATAGCAGGCTCTTTGTGTAAATATTTGGTTAGTGGCATCACAAATTTCGTAATATTTTTGCTGATATTTTTTTAACATATAATAGAGCAAAAAGTACTTTTGTCAAGTGATTTACTTTATTAACAAGTAATGGAAAATAGTTATAGGTGTTAAAATGGGTATATGAACTTTGTCTCTATTATTTTAAAATTAAAAGTTTTGTTGCCACGCAGGAATAAGAGTTGAGTAATTTCATTACATAGATGCATTCCCAAACAACTGCAAATTTGTCCCTGCAAACAAAAGTGCCAAAGTAGCTATTTGATATTACCTGTTTGACCGTTTTTCTAAAAACAAGTGGTGTAAAGCTTGAATCTTCTATTTCTTAAACTTTATCAGTACTTTCATGTTTTTTGATTTCATAAAGTCATTTTAGTCACGAAATTATAGCATTTGAAGCGTTTTTTTTTTGTTCTTCCTGAAAACCATAATCTTACCAATAGATTTATAAATATTCTTTGTATTTATTTATAATAATTTCATATTTTAGCAACAATGGGTCAAATATCAAAATCTAGAGAATTCTTCTGGTAAAAAGAAGAAGGTATGTTTTTAATTTTTTTCTATCCTTCCCTAACTAAATCGTTCATTAGTTTTATTTTACTACTAACAAAAAATTTAAAAAGCTAGTTCTGTTTAAAAACAATGATTTTTTGACCTGATAAATTGTGATTCTCCATGCTTTACTGGAACATGCCAGGAAATCTTAAATGAATCAGATGTATACTTATTGCATTATGAGCTGATTACTAACCCCTATACTAAACCCTCTTTCCCAACCTTTTCTAAATGAGAGTGAGCTCATCTGATCTAATTGAATGAAGGTATATGCATACAACTCGGTAGTAATGTAATAACTATAAGCTAAAGAAATGGTGTTAAAAAAAATCTGTTTGAAAATTGGTCAAAACTTGCCTCAAATAAAAAATATTGGAAACTAATGCTAAGAGATAATGTATTGTTTTTTTTTTGGTATGTTCCATTAGAAAATCACTTCTAAAGTCAACACTATGTTTTGGTTCATATTTATTTCTTGTATTTCTTAGTTCTTCTGAATAATTTAATGTCAGACGGAAAAATCGAACATGTTTTATTTCTGTTTTTGTGTTATGTGAAATTGTTATGTAAATAAAAAGTGTTAAAAAATAAATATATATATTAAATTTAAATATATAATTTTTGCAAAATTAGTGAGCTGATCGATGGATATATGTCTGGATGGCAATGTAATGACAGCGTGGCAATGTAATCCAACGTTCATCTCATTCCAAAGAAGAATGGGAACAAAAATATTTTTCTATACGACATTCCATCCGACATTTAACTGTACTGTTCTTATAATGGCATAGTTAACCTTTTCGCATTGCTTATTTTTCAATAGTCAGGCCCCAGTGCCGCTGTATTTTTGCCTAATTTGCATATGAAGTAAAAATTACCCCACTTTGCATATGAAGTAAAAAATTACCCCATTTTGGAAACTACAATATCACTATCAAATGAATTCAAGAAAAAAACAAAAATAAACAAAAGATGTATCTTACGAAATCAGATGGAAAATTTCCTTGCCCTTTTTTTCTGCAGAAGAGTAAAAAAGTGGTGCCATGTTAGTTTACTAATATTTTTTTTTTGATATTTTTAAGGTATCTTACCTAGTGCTTACAAAAAAGTAAAAGAAAGTATGAGAATATGGTTTTTCAATGAAAATGAAGAACATTTTTGTAGAAAATTTGACAACAACCTAGCAAAATTTAGAAAATATTTCAAATTTCTCACATGGAAAATAGTTTATAAACTAAATAAGCTATTTATTCAGAATCAGATTATTTATCATATTGTTTTGTAATATCCTTTTTAGTATGATAAATTTCAAAACACTGGTTCAAGCATAGTGTTACATTGCATTTTGCGCACCAGAAACATGTATATTTACATACACCCATTTTTCGGGAGGAAACACACTTGCTTTACAGTTGAAGATAATTGGGAAATAAAATGCATTTCAACTAATCTCAACATGTTTGCATGTTTGCCTGGGTCATGATTTGAACCTTTTTGAGCCACCGAACGCATGAAACAATTTCTTCAATCAGGTGGAATTGCGAATGATCCTTCCCATTATCAAGAAAGATCTCCGTCTCACGACGCACCAGTATTTTAAACTTTTAAAGATTCATAATATCAAAGAAAAGTAATAAAATGGGAAAATATAACATATAAAATATAAATATAATATAAATACAAATATAACATTAGTTTTAGCTGCCATAATATATATTTTCATAGCCTTTTACATAAAAAATGAACAAAATATATGAGCAAAAAAATGAGAAAAATAGTGTCAAGTTTAGCTTACAACTACGACAAGTGTATAATATTGAACTACATATGCGTTTAAATTTTTACTTACTCTTTAGTAATATTTAGATGTCACCAGGTAAGGAGATAGTGTACCATCAAATAGGAGTTACGATCTCCGTCTCACGACGCACTAGTATTTTAAACAGTAAAGATTCATAACATCAAAAGAACAAAAAAAGAAAGAAAATATATATATATATGCATATTTCCAGTCATCTTCATTAGACTATATGGCTGCTGTGTTAAACGGTGACCAAGTCTCCCCCAATACCATGTCTGCACATACTTTGTCACAAGCACACCTAGGAGTTCACAGAGCTTTCTTAGGAGTATGATTTGATTCAGATCTACTTTCTGATGGAGGAATTTTTGACATCATTGAAATTGACAAAGAACCTGGAACTGTCTGTGTGCACTGCCTGATTCTTGAGACTTATTTTGAGCCTGCTAAGGGATAGGTGAATTATGCAAGGATGGAACAGTAGAAATAGTCTCATCTATGCCTTCCTCATCCCCATAATTAAAAAGTGGCATTTTTTAATATATCAGCAAATGAGAAATAAAATAAAAGTTCTAAACATCCTTTATCTTGGTAAAAAACAACCTTAGTTATTTCAATGTTACAAATATTTTGAAGAGGTTAAAAAAAAAACCAGCAAACATCAGATTCTTATGAAGTAGTGAAATCTGATTCTAAATTGTTTATAAACTGTTGAACATTTTCCGTTCTTAGAGAAACTCGTTTTCATGAATTCATTTTCAAGTAAATAAAAACACAGAAATATATTTTTTTATATATAATCCTTATTTTTCCAAAATACAGGTCGGATTTAACACAAAAACTGTAAATTACTAAAACATCCTTCCTTTCAACAATCAAACCAAAAGAAATTCTGTTACTTTATCTGAACTTGATTTTATTTGGAATTAAATTTTGAATCACTCCATATCAAATTAACCAATATATTTAAGAAATATCTTACTTCTTCATACCTCACCATACCTCTTCAATTTTGAAGATTTTTACACCATTACAAGATTTAGTAACAGCTAGATTATCTGAAAATACAAGTGCTCAATTTCAAGCATTTCTCTGGGAATTCTAAAAATAGGGCCGAACTACCAGGCCCCCTGCCCACCCTCAATTTTTATGGAATTTAAAAAAAAATTAAAAATCTAATAACTTGGATTATGTCATGTTCATGTTTTATAACATAAACATTTGTACCTGGGTATTTATTAAGGTGAGGATTCAAATTCAACTATTTACATTGCCATAAAGGGTATTTTAAGTTTGTTTGTACCCACGAATTCCCACATAGATTTACTCTGAACAAGACCTAACTAAGAAACACGCATGCAGAAATACACTAAAAAACTGATAAAAGTCTTGGAGTTTGTCAGCTATAATATCTGCTTACTAGTTAATATACAATGTACAATGTAACTTCTTCATGTATAAAACAAATACTATAGTTCAATTTTATCTTTACTTCTTTTTCCCACACCTATATTTGGTTGGGTCACAAATAATAATAAAAAGATTGAATTCACAAATTAAGGGTCAGATATACACTTTTTCGCAATGTCAATAGTTGTATTGGAATCCTCACCTTAAAAAATACTCTGGTACAAATTTTTATGTAGTAAGGGTGAACATAACTCAAGTTATTAGATTTTTAGTTCTAAAAAAATTCTGCAAAAGTCTGGGGTGGGCAGGGGGCCTAGCAGTTTAAGACTTAATTTTAGAAATGATATAGCTAGAGAACTGCTTGGAATTGAGCGTTCATATTTTCACAGTAACCTGGTTGTTATTAAATCTTATAATGGTGTAAAAATCTTCAAAGTTGAAGGGGTATGGTGACATGGAATGGCCCTTTTGGTATATCAAAAAACGTACAATGTCGGACTTACGAGGTATGTTGTTTGGCGTCTAAAGATTAAAAAGCTTTGTTCAATTTAAAAGTTTTAAATGATTGTTAAAACAAAGATATTATCTTATTAACAAGCACACACCAACGTTACATTGTCACTGTTTGGAATTTTGATAAAATCATGCTTAAAATAAAAAAATTTTAAAATGATATTTTATTAATTACTTCCAGCACTAAAATAAAATTCATGATATCTTTTTTTCTGCATATATTACTTTTTTTAATGTAGTCGAATGTAAATAGACCTAAAGCTGGCCATGAAAATGTATGCAGGCTCAGTGATATCAATAATTTTTTATCAGCGGCAGTGTTATTCCGTCTGACAGAAAATTAATTTTCAAATAGACCCTCTCGAAAAATGACTTCCACGCATTTTTAAAAATCTCACCAAAGATAGCATAAAGCAGAAATGTATTTATGATGTCTATGATATTTCATGTTACTTTTGACACGTTTTCTGAAAATATATGGGGTGAAGTTATTAAAAAATTTTATATTTAAAT
>JAUZNK010037723.1:0-17704 GCA_035046665.1 Euphysa ruthae
GTAACGACTTTTTCAAATTTTATTTTTTTGTGTTCAGAACTTGTTTGTTCATAGTGAGGATATACATTGATATTTTCAATAACAAATCAAACACTTATATTCATCAAATTTTGTTACTATTCTAGCAACTTCAGGACCCGAAATCATCCAACTTAGTAACTGGGAATAACGTTCTGTAAGACCAATTGCACCGCCATCACATTTACACATTCATTGTTAAGCTCATGTACATGGTCAATAGTAATGAGAATATATTCTTTGTCCATGAAACAACGAACGAATCTTTCTGAAACTCAATAAATACACTAGGACTATTAGTTTCTTGGTAAGGCATATATTGGAGGTGAATAAGAAACCATCGTGCGTAGTGTATATGGTCTAGGGCAAAAAACCAAGGTAAACTCTTTCCAAGAGCAAGTTTAAGAGCAATAAATCGAACTTTCTAGTACGTAACGATCGAAAAATAAGTAATGGAATAAGTCTTTAAGAGCAAGTATAAGAGAAATAAATCGAATTTTCTAGTACGTAACGATCGAACAATAAGTAATGGAATAAGTCCCAAATTTAATGTTATGTTCCAAAATTTAAACTTCAGAAAATAAGAATCCAGTCCACCTGTGCCATTTGTGGAAATCTTCACTTGTTTCACCATTAAAATAAGCTTTTTATTATGAATATTTTTTCAGATTGTTTTTCCGACAATTCATACTTTTAAATTTATTTGTTCTTATAATAATCCTTTCTTTCTATGTTGGAGTAAGAAACAAAATATAATAAATTTGTTATAATACTTTCAGTCTATTTGCGTTAAATAACCACTCTATAAAAAAAAGAAATGCTATTCCTGAGTTTTATAACAAATCGATATATTTAGAATACCCGTTATCAAACAGCTGGACATTTTGCATGAGTCATTAAAGGGAGTATTGCAGTGCTCCAGGCACTTTAAAAAATCTTTTGAACTTCTTTAATCCTGTTCAATGAAAAATTGTCAGAAATAGTAATGAGCTAAATTTGTCCAAACTCCTTTTAAAGCCATAATGATGAAAAGAAAAACTGTTTTGGCACAGCAAAATTGGAATCTCCGTCTAAAAAATAGGAGTTGCTGTTTGTTTGTTAATTACAGTACTGTAATTTAATTTTTAGCCTTACTAAGAAAATGAGTAGTACTTTGAAAAAAAGAAGCAGCTTACCCTTGGGGCATTTGGCTTTAAAAAACTGTTACACACCGTATTCAGTCTTCAGAAATTGAATTACCTAAATTTGCCAAAATCGAAGAAAGAATTGTGAATTGTCCACATTTTGATAAGAAGTTCGTAAACAATCAAGGTTTGTCGGTACATCTGAAATGCATTTATGGCAACGATTTGCAGATAAATGAAAAGAACAATGACAGTATTTTTTTTTAAAGCAAAAAAGCCAAAGGCTTCTGATCATCTTGTAAAAGTACATGTTAAAAACGTTGTTGATGACCTAATCAACAAGGTTGTTTCAAAAAAAGCCACGGTTTGTGGTGCTAAGAAGAGAGCTGGAAAGAAAAGAGTTAAATATACTGCAGCGCTTAAAGCAGAGGTAATAAATGCCTTAGATGAAAATGATGCCACGCAAGAATCTGTGGCTATTAAATTTAACATAGATTAAAGTCAAGTGTCAAGGTATGTCAAGAAACAATCTCAAAATATGAAAGACGTAGCAGGTAACCACAGAAAGAAAATACGTTCGCCTTTACCCTGCTTCTTTGGACATGTTTAAAATAGCAGGCTCAAGAGGACATCGTGTGGATTTCCACTGGCTGTGGTCAAAAAGTCTTACTTTTTATCGCAAGCAACAAGATGATGAGGCAGTTACTATTGGTGCCCATGTAATTGTCAGATTTATACACGAGTACAAAATTCGAATGCGAACAAAACGAAGAAAAAAAACTACCAAAATCTGCCAAATTCCCAGAGTTTCAGAAGTGGCACGCAACTTATAGAGAAAGATGTATCAGACGCTTGTCTATTACCTATGACAGCAAGTGGGGTGGTTTACTGCTTAAACAAAGGCTTAATGTTGACCAGTCCCCGCTGCCATTTGTTGTCAACTTTAAGTCTTGACAAACCTCAATGCACGCTGCTAGTTATGTTTCGACCATGTGTTGATGTGTTCTTTCAACAAAATGCATGGGTTGACGGTGAAGTTTGCAAGAAATGGATTTATCCTAGTTCGAAGAACTTCATTGATGAAGAACATTTGGATCGATTTCTTCTTTTAGTTGACAACTTGAGTAGCCAGCAGTCAGATCAGTTTAAAAAGAAAGTTGCTGATCTTAATGGAGTTTGCTGGTATGGATTAAAAGATGCCACTGATTTGTGGCAACCTGTCGATGCTGGTTACGCTCAAGTTTTCAAACAGCTAATTTCAACTCAACAGAAATGATGGCTTGCCATTGAGGAAAACGCAGACAATCGGTATGACGAAGAGTCATTCACCGCAAAGGAAAGACGGATATTGATCATTGAATGGGCAGGTAAAGCTTGGGAACAATTATCAAAACAAAAATACGATAACTTGAGAAAAAGTTGCTGGACAAAATGTGGTTGTCTTATCACAGCAGATGGAGGCGACAATCATCTAATTAAACCAGAAGGTTTGCCTGGGTATGTTGTCCCACTACCATCATTATGTGATCCTGTTACTCAAACATTAAACCAACCATTGCAACAGGTATCAAACGTTCATGAAGAAGATACCACTCCAGAAGAGAGCACACTCAATGGTAGAGGAGAATGATGGTGATAGGAAAATTTTTGAAATGTTGGACAGTTTTTTTGTTTGATAAAAATAAATACTATATAAAAATTCTATTTCTCATCTTAACCCAGCCTCGGAAATATGCTTATGCCATGCTTAGATTTTAAGGATTTTCAGCCTTCATATGCTTATAAAGTGTATGCTCATAAAAAAAAAAGTGTAGTATTCTTTCGGCTATTACTAAAGTTTACGAGAAGACTCTGTATTTATTTTCTGTCTTTTTGAATATGGAATATAATTCTGTGGCTCCGTAAAAAGCATAGTTATATGCATGTAAATTTTTTGTTGCTATAAAATCAGCAATACTGTTGAATAAATTCTCTTTTATTTTGTATGAAATATATATGGAAAGAAGCTACTATTTTATTCAATTACAGAAAATTTCAGCTACATCATTCATTATTTCACAATTTCGTTTTCAATTTCACAAGTTAAGAAATCTTAGTGAATATTAGTTGACTTTGTTTGTTACCTTACTAAAAGTTTCCTCTTGTAGCCATAGGCATTTATTAACTTTGCGTTTGAATTGGCTTGTTTTATTGCCATGGTTTTGGTACTTTCAGCATTATGTTTTGGTAACATTATATGATATTCTGGTCTTGAATGTAAGGCAAGTATCAAACGAGCTAAGTTACTTCAAAGGTTGTTGTCTTGTGAAACCTGTTACTTGCAAGGTTTATATCTTTTGAAATCATTTAGTTAAATTATTTAAGCTTAAGATATTTTTAAAAATTTGATTAAAACTTTTTTTGCATAAACCCGTATTTTTATGAAAAAAGCTTTTCTGGTATTTTGGTCATTGGCAACTACAAATTCACTATTTATTTCATTGAAAATGTTCGATTTTCGATTATGAATTTTTTAATTTGGAAGAAGGTCTGAAAGATTTTATCATCGAATCGGGCAGTGGCTCAATTTAAAGCTCCAATTTGTGCTACAGCAACAATCGATAACGAAAATATTTTGTTTTCGCTCTCCCTTGGATTTGAACCCACGACATTTCCTATTACAAATCACTGCAAAATTTTCGGAAAATGTGCTACCGCTAGGCCACATTACCTTTAATGTGATTGGCACATATAAATTCGCTCTTTAATGTGATTGACAAATGCATATTCCCTCTTTAATGTGACTGGCACATGCAAATTCCCTCTTTAATGTGATTGGTATATGCAAATTCCCTTTTTAATGTGATTGGTATATGCAAATTCCCTCTTTAATGTGATTGACACATACAAACTCCCTCTTTAAAGTGATTGGCACATGCAAATTCCCTCTTTAATGTGATTGGCACATGCAAATTCCCTCTTTATGTGATTGGTATATGCAAATTCCCTTTTTAATGTGATTGGCATATGCAAATTCTCTCTTTAATGTGATCGTCACATACAAATTCCCTCTTTAATGTGATTGGCACATGCAAATTCACTCTTTAATATGATTGGCACATAAAAATTCCATCCTTAATGTGATTGTCACTTAAAAATTCGCTCTTTAATGTGATTGGCACATAAAAATTCCCTCTTTAATGTGATTGGCAAATGCAAATTCGCTCTTTAATGTGATTGGCACATAAAAATTCCATCCTTTTAATGTGATTGGCACATAAAAATTCGCTTTTTAATGTGATTGGCAGATGAAATTCTGCTTTTTAATGTGAAAACAAATTTTTAGACAGAGACGTTCTTTTTTTAAAAAATACAATATTAACTTTAGTTGTAAAACAATTTTACAAAATGATAAAACCATATTGATCTAAAAATATAGAAAAAAATTAATTGACATTCGACACAAATAAGTTAAAAATTAGCAAGTACGACCAGGAATGTGTGATTATTTGAGAAATAGCCACAATCATAATTATTTTTCGTTATATCATTGCAATTACAAAAGCGAAACCTATCCTACAGAAAATGAAGTAAAATTTGTGAATCGTTTGTTAATTCATTTTAAAACCGTGGTAATTCTGACCACCAGCCATCGCATATCATGGAGATAAGTGCAATAAATATTATCTTGATATTATTAATCGTTAGGAAATAGCCTATAACAATAATGACATAGCCGTCATAAAAAAAAATTTCATTTTCAGAAGTCAATTAAAATTTTTTTTGAATTAATTATAATATTGGATCTAACTTTATATCTTACCATTTAATCTAAAGTGGTGGTAGAAAAATAGGAAATAAAGATGTAAACGGTTACGCGAGGTATCTATGTCTTAATTGCTGCAAAAATAGAAGACTTATGATAACATTATTATAACAGTCGTCATAAAAGTGACATTTATCTTAAGTTCCCTTTAGATAGATATCTGACGAAATGATGGTGTAGAAATTTAAAAACAGGAAATCAGAAAGCTCTTTACAAGAATAGGTATCTGAGTTGCAGATTAACCTACTGAGATAAAACGTTCTATAATCCCTATCACATAACCTGTTTTTTGTCTAGAGCTTGAACTTCCGCTGTTACAATTAGATAGCAGAGATAAAAGACATAAAAGATAAATGTTCTAACAATGTTTCTTTCCAAAGAATATCTGCACAATTAAACTTTTGTTTCGTTGATTATTTCTAATGAAAACATGGATACAGAAATCCGAAGAAATAAATAAAAGGCGGGTTAGCGCTCTTAAGAAACAAAGTAGCTGTCAATCATCTTTTACGCTTCGTTACTTGTTATTAGTAGGTTGAAATTTATTTCAACTGGGTTCTTATTTTTCATGTCTTACATTTTAAAAGTTACTAAACTTCAATTACACTCCTAAAATTATGAACAGTGATATTACTTTGATGATGATAGTTTTTTGCTCTATTCAAGGCAAGCGAATGCCGAAACTATATTTAATATAAGCAATTGCTTTATGTATGTATTGTATAATGTATGCAATCCCTTGTTTGAATTTCTTTGATCAAGAAGTTAAAAAATAGTTTCTTGTGTGTAGATTGTTTAGATTTAATTGATGATGATACTTAGTTAAATTTTCCATTAAAAACTTTTGTGAAAAGTAAAACCTTTCTTAAAAATACATCAGTTTTGGCTCTATGAACCCTCTGAAAAAAACTTCGCTTGCCTATATAAAACGCATTAAAACAATCTTTAATAGATATCAGACCTTCGGTAAACACCAGAGTTAAGCAGTATTTTCGCTTATTTACAAATTTCTTAAGAGACGCTGAGTTTTTGGCTCCATAAATAATTGAGCTTTATATAGAGGAATTGCATAAACTTTATAAACGGTTTTAAAAGCTTTATTCAAAATTTTGATGGAATGTATTTGGGTATTTTTGATTTCAATTGAGAAATCAAGAAGATTTTTTTTTTTGGTAGAATATATGCTGTCCAAAATAAGTATAATGGCAATAACATGATCGACACAAGTTCCACACCTCCCATACACATTATTATAATAACCAAGATCGACACAAGTCCCACGCCTCCCATACACATTATTATAATAACCAAGATCCTTTCTTTTTCAAATAAAATAATAAATCTGAAAGTTATGAAAACTAATCTAACTTAGTGATTTACATGATCAGATAAAATGCACAATATTTTCCACTGAAAATATACAAATAAGTAATTTCGGAAGAGCCACCAGGCAAACCGGTTTCGAGGCCATATTTTTTTTTAACTTTTTTGGATTGTAATGTGATATTGAGCAGTGCGCTGTTTCATTTGGTTCATCAATCCAAGAGGTATTTTATTCTTGATACAATCTTTGACGCATCATTTGTAACTGCTCGTATCTTCGTTAACGTATTATCAGCATAACTGCCATCATTAATGAAAAACCTGTGCTAATTGCAAAAGTTACTGGTTACAAGACATCAGGGTGACATCTTATGGTGTCATCCTGGTCAGATGAAAAAGGTTTATGGGGAAGGGGGTGTTCAGTATCTTGTGAGAAACGTAAAACATTCTACCTTGAGGTTGACAACTTAGAGCTCTAATCAGTAAGCTCCTAAATTGGGGTAAGTGATGCAGCCCCGAAACTTTATGAAACTTGAGTACCTGAGACATTCTGAAATTGCTAGTTTTCAACGTATTTTCTATGTAGTCCTGAAAAAACAGAAATGCGCGCACAAAAATAATTAGTTTGTACTCTTACCCACAAAGCCTAGTGCCCAACCCATTGAGAAAAAAGACAGCTTCTATTTAAATACAAGTAGAATTTTATAAAAAACACCTGATTTACAAACTAACTATGTGATTATTGATCAATGTAAGAAACTACACCAGACTAAATTGGAGAAGTTCATTTAATGGATGAAAGAATTTATCTACTCAATACTTATACCCTCCTGTAATTTTATGGAGCTCAATAAATTGGAAAGGAAATGGTGTCGCCGATACGCCAATATGGCAATATTATACAATGGACTGTATATAAACGTTCGAACACCACAAAATATTTTAAACAATTTCCAGCCCCAAAAAAATAGTGAACAAACATCATGGTGGGGGGTCTAGGGTATCTTGGAGAGTCTTTAGGAGTGTTTTTCTGATTATACAATCAAAAAGTGCATTATTTAATCATGATTTTCCAAAAGAGATAATCGAATTGATCATCAAGTTTAGTTACAGCTGAAATGGAAGAGTCTTTTAAATTAAGATGGCAAAAGGAAAATTGCCTCCTAGAAATTTGCCTCGCCCCTCTCAGAAAAATCCTAAGAACTGGTTTTCTGTCTCCTGGTAAACTTGAGGAAGAACTGGTGAAGCTGCAAGATTAAGAGGCTGTGGTTATACGTATATTTCTGCAAATTTTATCTGTTGATGGAAAATTTACGGCAGCATTTTTTGTCTGTTAAGATTTTCCGAGTTGCGTCTTTTGTCGTTTTAACTCTACGTTTTACTTGTGCTCTAATCTTTGCGACAGTTAATTTGAGATCGGGCATGTGTCTGTTCATTCGTATGCCCAATAAATTGACAATTTCATTTAGGAAATTGCACTTGCCTTTTCATCTATGTATACGATATACCATAAAATCTTTTTTTTATTTTTGTATAATCTATTCTCTCAATAGATCAAAATTTATAATTTATTTCTATTTAGCTACAGCTTTATTGTATATTAATGACTGGTAGCGTAAGATAATTTGCTGTTTGTTGAATTCTGTTGAAGTTTTCTTCTTTCATCAATTACTATATACTATTTTTAACTTTGGCTTGCCAACAAGCTTGCCATGCTTTCAAACATGCTTGCAAACCTTTATATATTGATTGGCAAGATGTTTTCCTCACATTTTATTGCATTTTTATGTGGGAGATTGGATTTAATAACAAAAAACTATCCGTTTTTGATGTTACCTTTTTGCTTTTTTTGTTGCCTTTTTTATGGCTGATTGCCAATTGGTATTTTTTTTGATGGAAAGCAACTTTGACTGCTTAAAAATATTCAGTGAGAATAACTATGCACCATAGTCGAGAGTTAAGTTATAGCCTAAGTTAGCGATCCTGGTTTTGCAGCGTTAACAAATGACTGCGTAGAGTCGCTAAAATTATAGCTGTATAGACCTAAAACAGCTAAATAAGGTAGGTGTCCGCTATTTCAAACTATGTTAAATTAAGTCCGCTATTTTAATTGGTGCGCCCGCTTCCTGGATAAAATTTTGATTTTAGTTTTTTTTTAAAGTCAAAACTTTTTAATACTAATTAGTTAATTAATGAATACGATTATTTATGATGGCTGAAATATCATTAAGATAAACTTGAAATTCTTTAGGAGAATAATTCGATAGTTTTGATGAAGCTGAGGAGGTTAAGGAGATTTATGAAATCATTTGAAGATATCTCGATTTGTCTTTAACACGCGATTCTATTACATTCATGCAAAACAAGCTCTTGAATTTTGCAACAAAAGTGTATTTTTTATGCGGTTTAAACCGTTTCAGCATTTCCAATAGGTTCTCAAAAGTTGTTTTGAACTTTTACTGTAAAATCAGTTATAACTAACACCGTATTGATTACACTGTAGATGTAAAGTTAGCTTACAATTAATTTTATTTTAAAAATTAAGGTTTTTATCCCAAAAGCCTACTTCTGGTATTGAGGATTTTTTGAATCAAACACCAAGCAAGCAAGTTTATTTATTAATTAAAAATAAATATTTTTTTAAATTTATTTAATAAATTTATTTTAGTAAATAAATATATGCCTCCTTTTCGGTTATCGCTCTCAGTCAGTTTGTGAAACTCATAATTTCAAATAAAAAATGTTGTATGTTTTAAAACACAACAAGCTAATAGGCGCACATTAACACATTAACAGCTGTCTATAAAAGTAGCAATTGGACATGTCAGATACGATCAAATATTTGCAGAGAGTCGTTGATGATGGGAAAATCAAGTTAAGATTGCAATAAGAAGTTTTGACAAAGATTGTTACAACCGATTTGTTTTGTATAGGTTATTCATTCTATTTTGGCTGATGCTACACCACAATTATTTTGAAATTTTCATCCGTTCTCATATTAATTTTGTGGTATTGAGAGCATTTGGTTTTTGTAGAACTTCTATACGATGGTGGTATTTTGACTGTATTGTGGTAGAAATTTCAAATAATGCTGGATACTAATTTCGGTCATGTATAGGTGTGATAAGAATGCATTTTTTAACTTATTTTAAATTTATACAAACATATCTGTCTTCTTTATGAATAAAAAGAATGTTATTCAGTATTATCTATATATATTTTTTAATCCATGTATTTTTATCATATATTTGTAATCATCATATATGGTTTAATGTTTTAATTTTTAATAACAGTAATGAGCCCTTAGTTTGGGAATTCTATGGCAAACTTCTATACGAAGAACCAAAATAGTACCGTTTATTAAGACCCACATAAACAAAGGTATTAATTACTCGGAGAGAACTTTTGGATAGGTACTGGCAAAGGAGACTCAGAAATGTCTAATAAAAAACCTCTAAAACTTTTGTTTTAGGGTAATCAATTGTTCAAGAAAGATAATAAAATAATACAATTTATCTCCATAGCTACTGAATAAAACATAAAGTTTTTGATTACTGTAATTTATTATTGTGCACATGTTATTTTAGGTTCAGCATCATAATTAATTAACCCTTATTCTTCTTCGTACGCAAAGCCTTTTTATGTATGTTAAATCTAAGTATCTTTGTAAGTCTCCTTAATTACCCAAATTTTCATTAAAAAAAATATCAAATTGGTTCCCAAATATCTATTGCTTTAAACGATTTTTATAGTGGCTCATAGACACTATCTGATCCTCCTTCACAATAATTTTCTACCATAACTTCAATGAAGGATCTAATTATACAGCTGCTTTAAATTAACAGGGTCTGCATAATCGACCCAGATCCCTCTTATAACGCTAAAAATTCCGAGCGTTGATTCCATGTTTTTCTACATTTCAAAAAATTTCATAACTACTTTCATAAAATTAAGGTTTTTCGGGATGAGAAAAAGCCGACTACGTTTTTATAAAAAGTGGTTTCAAAAATATTTACCTAATAAGGTTAAATGTTAAATTTACCAAATATCTAAATATCAGTAATAATGTCATTATCAGAGAGGTTTTTCGAAGTCTCCGATTGATATTTATTTGGATTCTTCAAGATTTTTCATTTACCTACTTTTGACAAAGCTGTTCATACTGTTTAAAAACATTTTCTCCTATTCCCACGGAATGTGATGTTGCTAAAAAACGGTTTTCAAACATTCAATTTTTTCTTTTTATTCAAAATTCTGGAATGACAACTCAAAGCTTACGTAATGGATGAGTCGTTTTTTTTAGAGACAGTCTTGAAATGTAGTATGTAACATGCTTAAATAAATCTTAATAGACAAATTATTACGAATTGGAAAAATATGTATATCTGATATATATATTTTTTTTTCAATATTGAATTTGCAATAGTGTAAAAGATAGGTGAATGCAATAGTGTAAGAGATATATATGAATGCAATAGTGCAAAAGATACATGAATGCAAATTAGTAAATTAAAACCAACGATCTTGCAATGCTGTTATTTCATGAAAAATAATCCAATTCAGCTATGACAACTAAATACAAAATTCAAAATGAAAGCATATGGTGCAAATCCAATGATTTAATGCGGGGAGTTTAGAAGAAGCTTTTCGCCATTTGTACATACTGATTGTCGAATAAAGAATCGAAATTCTTTCAGCTGATCTACTAGCTCAATACTAGTGGCGTTGAGAGAGCAGACTGCTAACTCGAAGTATAATTTTAACCAATAGAAAAAAGACAACGACACTAATGCTATCGTTAAATTCCATGAACGCATAAATTTGGAATTAAAATAACAAAAAAAAAAAGGGATCTGAGCTATGTGATCCCCAACCAAGACGCGTTTCTTCAGTTTAACGGTTGTTAAAAGCAATAATTTTTCCCAACGGCCAAATTTGCTGACTGATTGTTTTATAGAAATACCTAAACTTTACAGTAATAGTACATAATAATGCATTTAACATCTCACGTGAAATTATTGATAGTTTTACAGTATTTGATAACCTGAGGTAGTTCGTTCCAACCAGGAGCCTAGGTGAAATTTAACGTTTGGATTTCATATTTTTTTTTATACGAGAGGTTTTAAGACCCATTTATGTCATAAATATATTTTTTAAATTTCTTGAGCAGGAAAAGAGTTTTGCATCAATTAAATAACAAATATCTGTAAATATTAAAAAAATTTTTTTTAGATGTGCAACTTTATCTTTTCTTTGAAGTTATCTTGAATGTGCTAATTCAAAATGCTTTTAAGGGTGTAAAAGTGTGTATATTGAGCATTGAAGACGCTAAGAAGAATAATTTTAGCGTGAGTTTAGGCGTACTTATACTCGCGTGTACGCCCTTTCATGCATCTATGATTTTAAGGTGAGGTTAGCCTCACTTTTACTCGTGTATGCGTCCTCTCATGCGTCTATAAGCAATTATCATGCACATATGAAAATCACACTTAAGTTATGAGCTGAAACTACCCAGGCAGGACCATTCACAAATATTCTCGGAAGTCAGATATAAATTATTTAATATCAAGCGTCGGATAAAAGAACACTCCGATCAATCTTGTGTTAATTTTTGTAAAACAACTTGGAATCATTGAGATCTCATTAAACTGTCTGATATGAATTATTAAGAATTATTCAGGTCTGATGTTTATTGTTATTCCCATACTTTTTTTACCTAAACATAAAGGACATATAGACTGCGTTTTCCGAAAATCTCTAACTTGATTACTGGAATATGCTTAGTGTTTTTTATTTCTAGTTGGCTTTAGATAACTCAGAGCTATTTTTTTATTCATTTTTTTTTTGTTTTTTTTTTCGTTGGTAAAGGATTTTGTCGTTAACTTTGCTTAAAAGCGATCGAGCAAATTCTAAAATATTTTTTATTCTCAAGTGCTGCACCTGAACATTTAGAGGTTTTTTAGATTTAAAATCGGGAAACCATATATGGTTAAACACTAAATACAGCAAAATGGTCATAGCTAAAAGTTTCCTAAACCTTAATGATAAACACTTGCCACCTAATCAGAAGCTCTGTAACAACACAAGTTGTATGGTTTCCCGATTTTAGTATAATTTAGGTTTAATTTATGGCTAATTCTCCTTAACGCTTCTTCAGAAATTACTTACTTCATTTAAATATTTAAGATGAGTGTTTAGAAAACCGTTTCTAACGCCTTAAGTTCTGCAGCTAAGCACAAGGAAATGTTAATCAGAAATTAACACATACTTAACTCACATAAGTCATTATTTATAAAGATTCAACAAGGTTAAAAAAACGAGATAGATTGCTGTTACAATAATTGTTCTTTTTTAGGAAAGAACAATTTAGAATAACTATAATAGAATTTTTACGAGTAGTACTGAGCAAATGTTGGTTTGAACAATAAATTGACAATAAATCAATTTAAAAGTCATTTAACCATTAATTAAGACCGTTTAATTTCTGTTACCTTATACACTCTATGGATTATGTGAATTCGAACTCGCGATCTTTTGTCTTGTAGCAAAAAATTATTAGACCAAGGATTCACAAATTATAATTTTTAAGCTGAGAAATCTAGATTGTAGCTCAACGAATGTGCTATAGCTACAAGTTTAACATTTTTATGATCGACAAAATTCTCTGATTTCCATTTAACTTGCCATAACGTTGAAGAACAGTGTTATTGTTTAAATTTAACATATAGAATTGTTATGGTAATAGAAACGACATAAGTTTTTACTATAATATCAAATGTTATTTATGTCTGTTGTCGGACAAGTGATAATCAAATTGAATATAATGTATATAATTCATACAATGCTTTTAAGCTTACGCTATTGTTTGATTGATTTAATCTCTTTTGATGAAAACACTAAAGTATATAACAGGATGTGCTCCATGATATCCTCAGAAAAGTCTTTTATTGATACATTTAACAGACTTGATTTACGTCAAATGGAAACACTTGTAGACTCTAATATAATAATAATAACAAAAGTCAAATAAGAATTATAGTCAAAATGAGTAGCTATCAGCATAGTTGATAAATAAAACCTACAAGAAAGAAACTTCTTCGTGACTTGGCGTATTTTTTTGTTTACTCTGAACACAATATTTAATTTTAGGTGTTGGAACTTTCTCTAAAATACATAAAAATAAAACTTTAAAAAGTACAGCACAGCTATAACTAAGATTAGTCATTAGGACAACAATATTGATCGATCTGCCTGGTTATTAAGAATACATTTTAGCAAAATACCATTGTAATATTAGGCCTCGAATATAGTCTACAATAGGTATCAAAAAGGTCCGAATATAGCTGAATAGTTTAATTTTTAATACAATAAACTTTAATTGCAGCTGGAGCTCATTTGGCATTAACGCGAAAAATTCTCCATAGTAAGGAAGTGTTTTTTCTTTTTGCTAACGATTTCTGGGCCGAAAGTTGAGGCGAAATTTGTAGCGAAATTCTTGCTTTTTTCATATTTTGTCTCGCTTTCCCATTTTTTATTGATAATATTTAAACAGTAAAAGATAATTCAATCAAGGCAATATTGTCTCGCCTCCCCATTTCTTTATTAATAATAGTTGAACATAGACAACAGTTACCAAATCAAAGCCAAATCAAAATTAATTTCAATAAACTGTCGTCAAAGAATTTAAAAATTTCAAAAAATCATTAACATTCCATTCGAATACTCTTAAACATCTATTCTTCTAACTTTTAATTTCGTGTCATTAAACGTAGCTAACTGTTTTATAAACAAGTAAGTTTAAAAAGTTACATTATTTAAAATTGAAATATATTTTTAATTAAAAACAATATTTTTTATTTCACTTTATTGTATATTAATCACTGGTAGCGTAAGAAAATCTCTTGTTTGTTGAATTCTTTTGCAGTTTTTTTCTATCATCAATTACTTTAAGACATTTTTAACTTTGGCTTGCCAACAAGCCTGCCTTGCTTTCGAAAAACCTTTATATATTGAATTTATTTTGTTTTATTCAAACCTGACTGCTAATCAAAGACTATATTTTTAGACTCAAAAAAAAAAAAATCCACAGAAAATAATTTCAGGGGTTTTTTATGGCATTAAAAATCACTTGTTTTGCTTTCTAAAAAAAGCTCTATTTTTTTTTTCAAAAAAAAAACTTATCTACATGGTGGTTATATAGAACGTCTTCAAATTTGTGTACGGAGTTTTTTTTGAAAGGCTCAATAACCTTATCCCAGGCGGGAGAGGAGCTTTTTGGCCTGCGGCCGCCTTTCACCACTGATAACTTTTTAGCAAAAATGGCTATGATGCTGAAATCCAAAGTACCTTCATAACTTTTATTTGTTATTACTTTGATAAAAAATTATTTGGATTATGACGAAATTTCTTAATTCGGCAAAAACTTAATTTATTTTTTATTTTTATATTTTTTTCCTTCTCTAAGTGTATAAATGAAACGGCTGCCTACTTTAACTATTTCTATTGTTGTTTTCAATGTTGTAACCTTTTTGGTCGTTGTCAGCGCTTAGGTCAGTCATGAGGACGTCATTAGTTTATTTAGTTGTGCCGTGGTAGTGCTTTTTTTCACAAGAATTTTAAACTTGTAGAAAAGATGACATTATATTTTATGTTTTTATCAAGTGTTTAGGGATAAAAGAACAGGTTCAACAACAATGTCATTAGAGCGACATGAAAAGTCAGTTTTCCAAAATAAGTGTGAAAACATCAAAATTAGTGATGAAACCATCAAATTTTATTGTGACGTCATCATCAATGTAACTATAATGTAAACACAATGTAACCTAATGTAACTTATTTCTAAGGACCTAGGGATTAACTGTGCCAAGCTTCAAGCATTTAATGTTAAAAGAACAGGTTATATAAAATACCTTTTGACCTGGTGTGAAAATTCAGTTTTCCGAAAAATACATGACGACGTCATCAAATTTTGTAACGACGTCAACATTTTTAACACCTGTGGCCTAATGTAAAATGTTTCTATGGTTCTAGAGATCAACTATGTCAAGTTCCAAGTGTTTAGGGTAAAAAGAACAGATTTTATAAAGTGATCTTTAAAGCAGACCAAAAATCCACCCCCCACCCCGCTTTTCACAAGTTCAAAAAAACCCGCCTAGGAAAGGGTTAAAGCAATTTATGTCTCTTCATGGTTTTTTAAAAAAATAGTTTTACTCTCTAAATTTAAAGGGGAAGTTCCGTATACGATTTTAAAGAACATAATTTCATTTAAAATTTGTCAAAATTTCAAAGAAAATGATTACCCCGGTACATGAGAGGAGCTATCAATGTTTTAAGTAAATGTGGTCTAGAACAAGAATTTTATACCGAAAGTATTTTTTACATACGACTTTGAGCCAAATCATGGATTATAGGTCTAAAAACTGCCAAATATCTAGAATAAATAAGTGTAAAGGTTTTGGGGGCCAAAAAACACTGTTGAAGAGAGAGAAGTCTATGGAATCCGATCGTTTTGTTTATTTTTTAGACATATTTGTTGTTGGTCATTTTTTAAAACCCTGCAAATCACATAGCATCAAAACTTGCATAAAAAATCCTGCATCAAATATTGCTTCCCACCACGTACAAAAATAGAGCTTTTCACATTTGGCTACCGTCCGCATTTTTTCTCCTGTTGATCCATAAATCTCAGATTAATAATACTCATTAAAATATTACCAATATGAGGGGTATTTCTGTCGGATCGCACCCTAAATCTATGTCATTGGATATAAGGTAGCAGTATAACCTTAACTTAAAACCCTAAACTTCTTGAAATAGCCTGCAGCGTAGGTCGGAGCAGGAGAACTATTTACCTTATTTCGTAGAATTCTTATTTTGTATTGTGTAAAGTTTTACAAGTTATAAGAAACGTTTATGCGTATATTCCTGCGTTGGAGAGCAGCTTTGATTGGGATGCGATTCTACAGGTATTTACATATTTTTTACTTTGACAGGCATTTTCTCAAAATAATTATTTTCAAAACGCTGCACATCCTAACTTTTGAGATTGATAAAATTCTCTGAAATTTTCAGAAATATTCATTTATTAACTAAATGTTGCATTATTTCATTAAAAGATTCCAACTATAAACCACAAAATAATCTTTTGATTATATAAAAAAATTAAATTATTTTGTGACAAAGATTATCATAACAATTATTCATATTTAAGAGCCTATTCTCACATTACAAGAGGATGGTATTTGTAAGTATTAATAATAAAAGTTTTGATTCTTACCTAAATGCTAATAACCTCTCGTTTTGATTTTGTGCATTCTCAAGATAAAGGGGATCAAGTTTATATTCATTTATCTTGCCAGAATGCCACAGTACAACAAGATCAACTAGATCCTCTACTACTCTGAGTTTTGCTTTTTTTTCTAAATCTTGGTATATAATGAATAACGTAGTGCAGTTATTGCTTTCAAAAGCAGCTTCCACTTTTTCAAACACAAAATTCTTCGAGAAGATGTAATTGCTGAATAGCTCTTTTTGGGATGATATTCTTCTTATCTTAATATTTGCTAGTAGTCTGGGAAAGATAAGTCCCAGATTACTAAGCAAATACAGACTGGACGATGATTTCAATTGGTCAAGAAAATTGAAGAATAGGCATTTAATATTTGTCTAGCCTAAATTGGGTAAGGCGGAGTTTTCTTTGATCTCCAAGATTTTTGACCAATCAAAACTCCCCAATTTAAAAACGAACGTGCTCCAAACTGAAAGGCGAGAGCCTTTATCAAGTGCAAGGCTCCTGCTACACCAGACTCATTTTCGAGGTCAATACATACATGTTCATACATGTTCGTTGTTGAAATTATACTTTTGTGTTTTGCGCTACCAGGTGATCCGCTCTTGTTTGTTACCTTTCAATCGTTTAATATTTATTATTTATAAAACACACTCATGTTGGGTATTACGGTTAATCAATTGTTTTAATTTGAAAAGAAATCAACATTCACTTCCAGAATAAAAGGCCTGTAAAACTAAATACACCGCCCTCTGTCCGTATATTGTAATAGTCTTTGAAATACACTGCCCTCTGTCCGTATATTGTATTAGTCTTTGAAATACACCGCCCTCTGTCCGCATATTGTAATAGTCTTTGAAATAATCTTTTAAAAAACAAAAGTACAGACACATGTTCTTATATATATTTTTTTTAGATTAAAAGTTAATTTCCTATCGAATCGCGCCAATAAAAATAAAAATTCTACTGTCATCATTGTGTTACCTGTCAGATGACAACAAGGACCTAGAAGAAAAGGTCGATCTCGAAATATCAAATAAAAAAGTGTATAGTTGCACTTTTTTTTTAGATTATTAAGTGATATTTTCTGCTACAAAAATTTACAGTGTAAATAAAAACGTAAATAATTTTTTTTATAAAGATATA
>JAUZNK010037734.1:4712-17703 GCA_035046665.1 Euphysa ruthae
TCCCAGTAATTCCACCTATTCCACCTATTCCATTTGTCATTCTCCCAGTAATTCCACCTATTCCACCTATTCCATTTATTAGATAGTTGATAGTAAATTATTTGTAACTTTCGAAGTTGATTACATCACTTTCAAATAAAAACCACTGCTTCTTGTGAATGTTATAGTGCTATATAATACTAAAACCACTTAAATATATTTCCTATTTGTACGACTACCATTTCAGTCGATTAACAATTTCAATTCAAGTGATTTTTGGATTTCACGGGATTCCTTGTAGAAAAATACTAATTGTTTATTGTTTAGATTTATAACATAGTTTCTACGAGGTTGTTATTTAGAGAAGCTCCTTAAAAAATTTACTGTTATGCGTTGCCAAGACTATTAGCGATTTTCTCCTCTAACCATAATATTGTATTTCTGGTTGGAATTTTCCTGTGTTCTGATCTTCACTGATTGATTCAATCACTTTAACTACTTCGTCTTGTAAATGCTTTCCTGGTGATACTGTCCCATAGCCTATGTAAACTCCATTAAAACAAATCAAATAAACTTTACGATCTAAGCTCACTATGATACCACGAGTTGAACAACAAGATATACTTGTCCCTAAATAAAAAAGATGACGATCACACTTTGCTTTTATTTGGTTGTTTGAAAGTAAAGCGAGTGGCACGGCAGACTAAAACACACCCACAGTATTTTGTAAAAAATATTCAAAATGAAAATGTTTCACAACCATAAAATAAGAAATTTGATGATTCAATAATTTTAAGATGATATAAATTGGATATAATAGTTAGTATTTACTCAGTTTTGCAGGAGTTTAAAATTAAAACATATTTTAAAAACACATTAATTTTAAAAACTACCTCAGCGATAGTTCTACATTAAAAAACGTTAAAAAAGGTCATATATCTAAAATTTTAAAGTAAAAATGACAACGGTTTTTTTATTTTTTAAGTCATCAAATTAAAAAAGCAAACAATGGTTCGTTTTTTATGAGCTGTTTTGTGTGCTGGTGAACCTTTTCTAAGCATCACAAAATTAAAACTCAAAACATTGATAAATGCCTTAGGATTGGATCAATTTTTCTAGCGAATGATTGAATGCTGGGCCAAAATAACTGGTAGATATCTGAAATAAAGGGTAACTTATTTATGCAGTTATTTGCAAAATATAAGGATTTTAGGTTACACTTTTAATTGTAATGTTGAGAGGAAGTTATGAGCTTGGGTACTCTTGTTTTGTAAATTTCGCATTAACTACTAACTACAAATACTTGGTATTTAAAATGAATCCATGGATTTAGTAAGATCACCAAAATCAGTAGCTATTAGTTGGCATTTCGGACCATAAAATTAATAAATTTTTTCTCAAAAAATTTCTTCGAAAACGCAACTCTAGTGAGTATAGTCTGATAGACAATAATCCAATATACTATATAAAAAAAGGCATGCTTAAGTGGTTAGATATAGCGTGAATTTGATAATCTAATATTTTTCACAAAAAAACTTCCACAGTAATAAACTTTCATTCAGGATATGAAAAATTGAAATCATATTGTTAAATCCAATGTCTAGTACATGTATTTAAAAATTTTTTGATTTCAGATCCTTTAACAATATTAATTTTGTTTTATGTAACGCTGTCGTTAGGGGTGAAATTATATATTCCAGATATCGTTTTCATCGCTCTCATCATTTTTGACATTCTGTATGAAATAAATTTGGAAATAAAGATTTCACCATAATCTTAGAATAAAGTGTTCTTTGTAATTCTAAATATAGGCTCAACATTCAAGAATGCTTAGAAATCCTTTTAATACCGCATATTAACTAAGAAATGGTAAAAACCAGTCAATTGTTTTCTATGAGGTCCAGAAAAGATAATAGATTTAACGAAACTTTTTATTGCAGAGAATAAGACCAATAAGGCATAATGAGGCAATTAAGGTGAGTCGAAAAGAGTTTATCGATCAAAAAAAAAAAAGAAAAGAAAAATACCTGACCATCTGTACAATATCTTTTCTTTTTCATTTTGACATACTATAATAACATCTTTATTTACTTCTTTTAAAAACTCTAGGTTAAATTTTCCTGTACATAAATTGATCCGAGTCACCACACTGCCATTTGCACTCGCCTCACTTGTAAGCATCTCGTCTATACTGTTTTCTTGGTTAAAAAGAGGTATTTCTGGTTGTGAGGAAGCATTGGAACCAGAAAAAGTTGGCGTTAGCAGTTTTTTTAAACCAAATAGAGTTGATTCCAACGGTTGATTTAATGATTGATTTAACTTTATATTATTAAACATCACTGGTGGATTTACCATTACACTTTGGGTCTGTACTTCTGAATCAGGTCCATCTGTATCATTGTCAAAATTCTCATCCTCAACCGAAAATTTTCTTTTAGCAATGACTAATGAAAGCATCAATGAAATGAAAATATAATTCTTCATTTTTTTAACCAGTATTCATTTCATTTCTTAACATTATTTATTCATAAGTCACGGGCAGGATATCGTTCAGTTCATAAAGCGTTTCAAAATGGCTTGTTTAAGAAATTCCAATGTTTGTTTGCCAAATTACCCTAATTTATGCGCATTGTTATATCGCTGTTTTGCATGACGGAAATAGTATCTCAAGAAACATTTGTTTTAGTAAGCTGAACCATGAAGCTTTTTGGCTATATCAAAAATCTTTAAAATTTGTATTAAGTATTATTAAATTCTTGATTTCATAAATTACAAAAAATATCTGTTTGAAATTTTCGTGATTTTAGGAGTTGCTAATTAGTAACATGAAAGTTTTACCGTGCATACCTTGTATATTTTATTTATTCGAGTTGAGAAAGCAACTTCTTTATCATTTGTATCTTACCTATTTCTTTTAACTTGCCTTAGAAACTCTCAATTAAGCATGCTTCTTTTGTTCTTTAATGCACTCCAATCAAATCTTTCTTACAATTGCCAACAATCCCTCTGGGTAAGAGAGATTTTTTCAACACAACTTGGCTTAGGAGTTAGAGATTTTGCTACGGAATTTGTCACAGTTGTGATTTTATTTTAAAATCTAAGATTAGAGATAAGACCCCAACTCAAGGAAATCCACCAATGGGTGATACTTAAAAAGATTTAGTAAGAGAATAGGTAATAAAAAAAGAAACTAAAAAAATCCAATTGCCAATTTTGTAGTAGTTTCATAATTTACATGTTAACCCTGTGAATAGGCAATAGCTATAATTCGAGCTAGGCCACAGACTATATTTATAACCACCCTCTATAACCACCCTCGATAACCACCCTCTATAACTAGTAGTTTATGATATAGCCTCAACAAATATGTTGTCTTACTCACTCAGTATGAAAAAGTGAACTTAGGTTTTTTAATGTAGTTTAATACTTTAGTTTTAGAAAACAGCTGTTATAGCGCAGGCTGAATTTTATTTCCTTGCGAATTTTTATATAGAAGGAAGTGAAAACTTATATAGTAAGGAATGCAGATTTTACTCTAAAAATTTTTTTCCGACAAACAGAAAAAGGTCCAAATTCAGCTTTTTTTTTAATAACTTATGGAGTTTTTAAGATAGAACATTGATTTTTTGCAAGCTTGTTTATAACAACATGTTCTTTCGATTAAATTTCGTCTAAAAATTAAATTTTAAATACCAGAATAAAAAATACATCTTGGTCTGTAAAATTGTCTAAATTTTAAATATAAACTTGTAACACACTAGAAAGTAAGTAATTGTCACAAAGAAATATCATTTCAAAATTCAAACCAAGATTTCAAATTGATTCAATAATTTTATAATTTAATAAAGTAATTAAAAAAGTAATTTAACATTTTAATAAAGTTATTACTTGGTCTGTAAAATAAAAATTTTTCTTAAAAGCGATAGCAAAAAAGCCATTGTTTTTAAAATAAATAAATTGTCACAGATAAACAACTTTTTTCACCTATTCTATTTCGTGATACTTATTCAAAACAGAATAGATAAATAAACGAAACACTTTCATTAAAATAAAAATGGTTTTATTACACTCTACTCCAAAAACTATAATATGCAGCTGATAATTGTCCTCTTCATCTCCTGAATCTAGCTCAAACTATCGTTATTTTGTTTTCACAGTTTCATAATTGTTCGCAGAAACACATTTCCGAACAGTTAATATCATTTTTATGGCAAACACATCGAAGATTTACTCATTGAGTTTTAGATCAACTTAGCGATAAATCGATAATAGACTCAGGAGCAGGTGGAACGACGGTCATTATTAGATTGTGTGTTTAACTTTCTTCCTTCCAATTCCAACCATAATCTTTGCAGTATGGTAAATTCGATGATGACACATATTCCACTGGAGGGCAGTGTAATGCATCAATTATCTTCTTTGATGATACCGAAAATATTTATATCTATTTTTTTAGAAATACTGAAAAACTTCCCTGTCTGGTCACACCCGATGATAGCGTGAAAGCCGAGGATAGCTTTACACAATTTGGGACCTAGTTGTTCAGAAAGAAATCGCAATTCAATATCGTGACGAATAATTCTAAAAACAATATCGTGTTGGTTTCATCGAAATAGTAAAATTGAATTAAAAGAACAAATGTATCGGAACATGACACAACAATATCAGTAAAATGATAACTTCTGCTAACCTATATTACATGAAGGACGATTCCTGTATCTGCTTCTTCCTGTGAATATACTTTCAATTCGCTGTCCAGATCTTTTAAATTTGTGAAGCAAGAGTTTCCAAAAAGAACGACGAGTTGACCGTTAACTGATCTTTAACTGATCTTTAAATTTCTCGCTTAGATATATAGCTAACTCGTTTTTTGTTAATGGAGGAGAGGAATTATTTTGATGTTAAGTTTCCAATTTGTGTAGAGTCGGATACTTTATAATGAATGGCCACTTCCTTGTTTAGTTTTGGTCTTGTGTTGTTTTTTAGGGACTTTTTATTTTATCTATCAAATATAATTCAACTTCATTGAAACCAGTTGATACGAGTTCTGTTATTTTAATAAAGTGCTCAGAGAACTCTAGTACATCTTTAATTTTCGCTTTCTTAATATTATTTTGTTTACAAGTGCCATTCCATCAAATACAATCACTTTATTCAAAGTTGCTTGTTGATCATCGTTGTCTATTTCGGGTAGCATCTTTAGATCCGCAATAAGGGATTTTTTTGTGATCTGTTGTAAAGTCCTATCAGGAGAAAACAATGAACCCGACACAACAATGAACTCATAGACCAAGATATGTTGGCAGGTCAATGACTGCACGTAATCTCCACGTAGATATTACTTTTTTGTTAGAATATTGAAAACACTTGTAGTATTTTCGAAATTGACTTTGTGGAATCTAAAAACTTCATGAACTTTGTGGTCTCTTTGGCTAAGTTGTTTTAGAGTCCGATATTCTTGGAGCCATACAGTTGGTGATATTTGTCTGATTTGCGTGATTAATTATTAGTTATGTTGAAAGTTTCGCAGAAGATTACGACCATGTTTTCCAAATCAGCAGTAATTAAAAAATATTCGTTGAGCACGTCTTGCTATTCCTTTTATCCCACCTAATACTTTAAGCGCTCTGTTCTCTTGTTTGATACCGTGATCTTCACCAATTTCAGCACGCTTGATTTATTCACTGAGAAGTTGCCATCCTCAAAAAATTGCTATGTATATGGATCTTTATCCATTAAATTGAATACCTCAGATAAATATACAGGTGTCATTCTAGCATAAATGAGCGTGTCAAAACCGAAAAACTAAATCCACAATTAATGAAGGCTGTTTAGATGGAGGCTACAACACTGTTCTCTTGACGTTCGGATTAACTGCAAATGTAACTCAAAAAAATCTTTATAATTTCTACAAAATTTTGAACGATGTCTTAAACTGCTGTCAATTTGACGTCGCAAGGTAAAGGAAGGTAAAATTCCTGGGTGTATTAATTGATGAAAACTTATCTTGGAAAAGTCAAATTAAAACCCTTGAACCTAAGTTCGCGTGTGCTATTGGTCTTCTCTACAAATGGAAACCCTATCTTAACCTTCAGTCATGTAAACTTTTTTTATTTCGGTTTTATTCACAGTCACCTTTCTTATGCTAATATTGTATGGGGGCAACTCACAAAACCAAATTATTAAAATTAGAAAACAATCAAAAGCATGAATGCAAGATCATGACATACAAAAAGAGACTTGATAGCGCATTAACTGCAATGGAGGACTTGAAGATTCTGAGCATTTACAACTTTAATATTTACCAAGCCCTAATATGTATGTTTGAAGTTAATAAAAAAACCCCTCCAAATTTCACTCATAGTTAAACTTACGATCCAATCATAGAAAAAATTTTGTTCAACCAAAAAACTCTTGTAAGTATGTAGAACCTTCTCTTTCCTACAGAAGTCCTCAACTATGGAATTGTGAAGTAAAATATGTTCAAATGTTTTTTATTTAAGATGCATTACAAATTATAATTGAACTGTATAATGAATCAGTTATTTTTATTTTTTTTTCGTTGCGCATCATAAATGTTTGCTTATAAAACAGAAAAAAAGACATGCAGTTCACCTATTCGAGACACAAACGTCAGGTTTAACGTCAGGTTTTATTTGTACACCTGTGGATTCAATTGTTTCTATGTCTTTGTGTTTCTGCTAAATTGTACTTCGGTTTTCTGTGCAATAGTCTTCTGATTTTGTTATAGCATTTATCGTACTTTCTTTTAAGTCTTTCTCAATTGTAATTGTTGAATGCAATTTGATTAACTTCTCGATACATAATAGGAAGTTTTTTACAATGTCATTTGCAAGCCAAGTGGTTTTGAGAAAATAGAAAGCCCTATCTCAGAAAAACTTTTAACCAAACTTTCAGATAATGATTCTGAAATTTTTTCTTCTTATAATAGTAATTCTTCTGACACTAAATACTTTACACCTTTCAGGATTTTTATTCTAAAAATGACTCTACGATTTTAAACTTCAACGTAAGATCGGCATCTAAAAATTTTTATGCTTTTCAGGCCTTTTCTAACTGTATTAATTTAAATTTCGACATAATATGTCTAACTGAATCATGGAAAGAACCAAGCTCGCCTATAGGTAGTAACTCCTTGTTCCACCAAATTATAGTGTAGTAACTCAACCACGTTCTCATAAAAAAGAGGTGGTACCGCAATCTACAAAATAATTCCTATCTTTAAAAAGGTGACCCAACTGTGCTTTCCAACTATTGGCCTATTTTTCCTTCAAATCTTATCAAAAATATTCAAACGCATCAGGTACTACTGACTCAGACTTTACATTTACTTTACTTCAAATAACCTGTTTTAATAATAAATAGTTTGGCTTTCAAAAAACTATTCTACTCAACATGCTATCCTCGAATTTGTTGATCAATTATCTAAATCTTTCGAAGATAGCAACTTTTTACTAGGTGTCTTTATTGACCTCTATAAAGCTTTCGATAAGTTTGTTACATATGGCCATGGCTGTTTTTGTATTCAATTTTCTTGTATTCTTTCTTTCTTTATGTTTTTAGAAAATTCAAATTTGAGTGATTTCTTCCGCCAATCAAATTCAGGCGAGCAGCTAGTAGTAGATCCATCAATAAAAGCTGAAGTAAGGCTTGTTATAATGCTGATTCAACACAACTGCTTCTTTAACATTACTGATCATTTATCACTACTGGTTCGTAGCGAGTTTAGAGGTAGCGATGTTGCTCAAAGTATTTGTTGCACTAGAGCCAAGACAGCAGCAATCGTAAACTGTCTTGGCGATTAATTTTTTGATAAAGTCAAGGGTGATATGAAGCAGTGGCCGTATAGCCTATTGTTAGATGGATCTAATCATAATGGGATAAAAAAATGCTTCAAGTCACCGGGCCTATTTTTAATATACAATTCAATAGAACTATGACAAAGTTCGTAGATATGAATTTAATCTCTGGATCTGATGCATCAACTGCAACAGTAATGTTTCAAAGTGCAGATACTCTCATGTCTAACCACAGTATTATTTAGAACTATTATCTTGCTATTGGTTTAGATAACAAAAACGTTAATTTTTGGCGCACGTAATTCTTTAGCGTTTAGAGCTAAAGGGAAAAACAAAAACGTCATAGTCGTTGGTTGTGAATGCCACATTTTGCACAATGCTGTGTGTAAGTCTGTCACAACCTTATTAGAAACAGCCAACTTTAATATGGAAGATCATGCGGTTGATTTATTTACCTGGTTTGATAAGTCTTCTAAACAAAAGTCAGTTTTAAAAGAAAACTTCCAATTCTGTGACTTAGAATATCAGGAGGTAATCAAGTTCATTTCAACCCGTTGGCTCTGTTAGGAGATGTGAGTCAATCGTGGTTTAAAAGAAATTTGTTGGTCTGAAATCATATTTTCTATCTCAAAAATTTCCTGATGCGAAACTCAAGCGTTCAGCAAAAGCTTTTAGTGAACCCATGCTAGTTTCAACAAGTATCTTCACCGGGAAGAACCACTTGTACACAAATTATCGGCTGCGCAAGACCGCTTCATAAAATAAATTAGTTTCGAAACTCGTAAAATGCTAAATCATCCAATTGAAAAAAATTGAAAAGCATCAACTATGCAATTAAATGAAGAACTAGAAAACCAGAAAAACGATTTGGATCTAGAAATTAGTTTACTTACGAAAGAGATAATTAAATACTTACTTGATAATGGTGATATTTCCAATCATATATCTGACAAATTTGTGACAAATTATGTGAGAGCATATCATTATTGCGTTAAATGGTTGCCGTTAGAAGACCCCTTTTTTTAAAAACTAACAGTTTGTTGATTTTGAAACACGAAATGAGTGTGAATTTGATTGTTTTGAATGTGTAGCGCAATAATTTAGCGTTATTCATAACCAGAAGCAGAAAACCTGCTAACATTAGATAGACTGCAGGAAGAATTTATGGAATACCTATCGATGGTTAAAGAAAAAATCAAACAAACTTCTTTCAACAATAATACTTATGGTATGGATATCGTATGGGTACTCTTAAATTTCCTCAACATTTAAGAAAACGTTACTCCTCACAGCAATGTAGCTGATGAGTGTCTCTTTTATGATTCGTAAAAATAAAGCAGAACTTCGCCTAAATCTAGATTTAGGACACTCCCTAATTAAATCATGCAAGTAAAATTCAGAATTCCGTAACAGATGCAGGTGTTCTACCGCTGAAACCCCGATGCTGAGCCTTAAAAAAAATTAAATCATCTTGTAGAGAGTACCATCAAGTACACGGTACTAGTAGCAAAGAAACGTAATTTAAATGTAATATAAAAATGCATATTTGCCATGTCCATTATAATATAACACCTTATTTTACCCTTAGTACCGGAAGGCGTTTTACAGGCGTACAAGCGCGACTTGACCCTCCGCTGATGCAACTAAGGTGCGCTTCGTTGGGAAGAAGGGGAGGAAAGAGGAAAGAAGGAAAGGGCAAGGGAAGAGAGGAAAAGGGAGTGGAGCTAGCATTTTCAAAATCTCCCCCGATTTTGTTAGCATATAGGGTTGGAATCTCTGACTTCTGGTCGATATCAAAAAATGTATCCAATATTTCCTTTTAGTTAGATTGCTCAAGCAGACAGACTTCTTGGACTAAAAACTTGGATGTACACTAGATTTAAGAAAATGTATAGATCAGTATGGCATTGTTATAGGTTTCTAACAAGCTTCATGAACTCTCATTGTACAAGTTTTTAGGTTTTTATGTTTTTCGCTAATTGAACTGAACGGTCATACAGTAAATATAGTACCTTAGTTGAAGGAGCGTTATGTTGCAACACCAAAATGAAAACCAAGATGAGGTTATCAAATCTTACCTTAAAGGAAATTAATTTTGGGAACATTTATTTGAAGAAAGAAACAAAGAAGAAACAGAAGACAAAAAAGAACAAACAGAAAAATGTTGGGTTTTTAAATCTTTGAAATTTTTTAAACAGAATAATCTAGCATGTTTATATTTTTGCGTATCTTATAAATTTCATTAAAACCAGTAATGTTTAAAAATCTCAATTCAAAAAATTTTTTCTTTCCCGAAAACAAATATATATTAAATTTAATTCAAAAATTGAGCATCGGTTCTATGGTGTAATGGTTAGCACTCTGGACTTTGAATCCAGCGATCCGAGTTCAAATCTCGGTAGAACCTTCCATTTTTGTTGTTCTTTATTTTCAAAATTGAATCATCTAATGGTTTCAACTCCCGCTTTGATTGAGTGACTTTGATTGATGATTTCTATTTAGAGAAATTCTCCCCGTCTCCTGTTTTGAACTTAAAACACATGTTTTGTCAAAGGAAAAAGGATTTTGCTATTTATCAATATTTATTAGCTTTACCGTAAAGAGTAATACATTACATATAACATCTAAGGTTATCGAAGAGATAGTTTTTATGCTTTACAACTGTTAAAAAAGAGAAAAAAAAGTTGTTTTATACAAGTTTTCGTTAGCGCACCAGACTTTATTTTAAACCGATTTCCATTAGTTGGTTTTTTGAGTAATATCAAAACGCTTTCCAAGACGGGATTCGAACATGTGATTTCCGAATACCGAACCAATATGAAATTAGGAAAAGAAACACTCAATAAGCGGTAAAGTCCAAAAAACAAGAAAAAACATGTCAACTGAAACTGCTCTAAACGAAACGTTGCTTAATGACCCACCAAAGGATACCATATCTAGTGTAAAATTTAGCCCATCAGCATCAGATTTCTTATTTGTTTCATCTTGGGATTGTGTAAGTCTAGTTTTCTCATATTTTTCTATTTCATATGTTGTTATTAAGTTTTGTAAGTGTCTAGTTCCTGAAGAAAAAATTTTAATTTGAAAACTATACAGACTAAGCAATGTAGGATTTCAAGAAGTAATTTCTCCACTGAAACTTGATATCAATAACAAAATAACCTCCTCTTTCTGAAAAATGTAATTTTTTCTGATAATTCACTATAAATTTGTAATAAAAAAAAAAAAATAATAAATAAATAAAACTTCTGCATTACACTTAGATTAGAAAACAGAGAACTAGTTAAAACGGTTTAACATTGCCTTTGATCCTGACAACTCTTCATTTAACGTTTTCAGTAGATGAGAATGTATTCAGGAGAAATTCAGCTATATTAGGGATTGAAAGTGTATTTTTAGGGGATTGTGTTGCTTTGCATTAGAAGTAGAGGTTTTGCACTTGGAATTACTTGAGTGAGCATACTATAATTGTAAAAATTGTAAATAATGACGGTTTGGGATGATTACTTGAGCTAGTAGTAAAGTCAAAACTGTTCAGGAACCTTCTGATCTTATTTGGAGAGTAAATTATTAGAATGGAGAACAAAAATAAAAAAAATAACACGTATATAATGTGTGAATAAGAAAGCATTTAAACTTTTTGTAGTGTTCCACATGAAGAAAGTAGTATATCAAAAAATCAAATCAAAATAAAAATCATTATATTTCCGTGCCTAACTTTTTGTTATAATTTATATTTGAGAAATATTAGATATATTAAAAATATCAATAGCACAGGTACGTCATAAATAGTGAAGCACTATGGACACATAATGACCTTTTAAATAAGGAGAAGAAATTGGTTAAATAAAGAGTAGACTTTTATACAAATAAGGTATCAGATACATAAATGTACTAGCTAAAACTTAATTTACGTTAGAGTTTTCTCTGAAGAAAATACCATAAAAACTTATTCAAATCCATTTTTCATACAGTTAAAAATTCACTAAGTTATGTTTCGGTTTTGTTTGAGAATATTATTGCTGATTATTTTGCAATGCTGGCATCTAATACTGAAATTTTATACTTTTTTAGATAAATTTTTGCAGGTGTTTGTATTTTCAACACGGTATTTTTTAAATGTTTTAGAAACTAAAAAAATTTTTTTAATTGGTCTGAAAATACATTTTCCATTTTTCTTAATGAAATATTATTTCTGAATAATACATGTTAGCTGTTTTAAAAATCTTATCTGGAACAGTTTTCAGGGCTGTAAACAAGTCAAATTTGGTCAAAGAAGTTTTTTCACGAAACTATATTATGAGAATTATGAGAATTTGCAAGCTTTTTACCTATTGAAGAGTCTTTTAATTGCTAGCTCTCGTTGAAAAGAAGAAATACTAAATGTTTGACTATGTTTAAATAGGTGATGCACAATAGTTCATCAGTTCTGATTTTGAGCAAACAGCTGTAAATGTAAATAACTGTACTCATGTTGAACATTTTCCAAAAATTGTTTTTAAATGATTATAAGCACGTTATCAGATTTTTGTCAGTTTTGCAGGATTGAATCTTAATCTGTTAAAAATTTTCTAAGAAATGAAGCGGTCATTGAGGACATGACTTGACACATTTGCATGCACCGAAAATTTTTGTTTCCTGGCAACTAGGCCTTAACGGCTTCCTAAAGATCGAGTATATGAAAGTTAAGTATCGATAACTTAATACTGTAGAATATTAAATTGTGATTTTGAGCTTTCGAATTTATTTTGGTTGTTATTTCAATGTATAAATACGTTTGTATTTCAATGCCTTAAATCTTAGTTATTTTGTGGTTATATACCATGTATCATGTATATGTCATATATCATGTAATAGATCATTAGATTTAGAACCATTAACTCTTTCGATACTACGTGTATTTATGAGTTTTTAAGAGTAATTAAGAACATATAAATTTGTGGTAAATGACTTTTTTTAAACCATATAAACCTGTACATCAAAATATCACCAATATAACAGGCTATTAGAAAATCTAAAAAAAAACCTGTTTTACCTTTGTTTATGTTAAAGTCATAGGAGTAAACAGTTTTACTGTCAGATAATACCCACAGCTTCAAACCAAATTTAGCAGGATTGTTCGCAATATATTGCCTAATCCCAGACCTATGTTTGGACATTACTAAACGCTCGTCAATAGCAACATTTTGTAA
>JAUZNK010037745.1:8941-34407 GCA_035046665.1 Euphysa ruthae
TATACAACAAAAAAATTCTGATTACATTGAAAGAAAAAAGAAGATCAAACGCTGTCTCGTGAATAAAAGAAAGGCTCGGCGTAGAAACAGAAATTGTCACCAATTTACAAACAAAAAACATATTTTGTAATTTTTCGTTTTTAAAATTCTTTTAGGATTTTTTAAATTTATACAATAAATATATATAAACTCTGATACACACATGTTCCTAACTTTTGTTTATGCTAATGCACTCCATTGCCATGCGACTGCATAAAGGTTTTTACAAATAATTTGAGTACTCTTAGTAGAAATGTTAATTTTTCAGGCTTCCAAGTGCATCAGAGTGTTGCTTGAAAAACTTTTTTGTCTCCATGATCCTGGAACCATTTCACTGTATGGAGATTTCCAATCACAAAAGCTTAATGGAAGAGAAGCATTTGTATTTTCTGTCATCAACAAATTATGTAGTAAAACTGATACAAAAGATGTTACTTGATCTGGATTTAGAATGTTTCGCACAGAGAAATCTATTAAATCAGATGCTAAAGGCGTTTTTAGTAACTTTTTGGAAATGTGATAAATTGTAATTAAAGATCCTTTGATCATAGGTTACTTTTTTTCAACCTTCAATGTTTTATGGAGAATTAACTGAATTCAAAAACACCATCTGCAATGAAAACAAATGAGATCTCATCATTAGTACCAGGCAAAGTTCTTGGTTCTTGGCAGAGGTTAAAAAATCAAGTTATTTGGCGTACGTGTCCGTAAGCTGCCCTACATTTTTGACAGATCAATCGAGAATTTGAAATACCTAACAAAATTCTAATTCATTCTATTGCAGCTCAAAATCATCGTTTTTTTGAGTTATAGTAGATGATACCCATTACATTTCTGTTTTCAGAAAAAGCTTGCAACAAAAAGTGGCTGCAAAAAAAAAAAGCGTTGATGTGATACCATTATAAAGTTAAAGGGATTTAATTTGGTCTATACCCATTGCGGTACGGGACAACTAATAATGCCAATGGGTTACTAAGAATGACGATTTGCCTATGTCAATCGCCCGCTAGGGCGGCCAAAGAATTGTAGGAAAATGTTGCATATTGAAATTATTATGTCTAATGATTCAAAGCCACTTATATTATACTTTTTATTTTACAGAGAAAGTGCTCAAAAACCCTGCCGTTATGATCGATCATTGTTAATTATATTTGAGATTGAATTTTTTTTTTCCCATTATGTCATTTACAGTGGCTTCTTAAGCAAAGATAAAAATATATTAATCTCTCCATTTACAGAATATGCAAAACATATAAACGTGCACAACATAAAATTATTGTATAATAGTATTATTACGTAAAAAAATACATCAAATTTATTCTATTACATTGTGTCTTACAAATTATAAAAACTATTGAGATTTGCGTATTTTAAACAAATAAAACAAAACCCCACAATGTATTCCATAATCCAAAACGGAAAACCCATTTCGTTATTTACCCAATCAGTTTAAACTTAAGTTTAAGCTTGTATTTGAAATAAGTTTTGAAATTTTTCGTCTGTTTTTTTTTTTATCTGTTACAGACCCCGACAGCAGAAAAATAAATTTTGTTAAAACACACTACATGTTGTTAGACAAATTACACATTTAGAATTCACAGAAAACACATCAATCAGATCTTAAAGTAAACACGCTATCAATTTACGTAAAAATATAATGATTGCCTAAATTTTTATTTGACTTCCTAGCTTTTATTTCGCCTGTTCATATGACCGCCCCCTATGGAAACGTTATTTCAAGCCCTGTGGCAATAAAATAAATATTTTGTGAGAAATTTACAGCAGAATTTGAAAATGGTACTAGGTGAGCAAAAATGGTGACAGATGACTCATGATCAAAAAAACAAGCTTCTGAATCTCCTCTTGGGCGACTAGCCTTTAACCCAATGATACACCACTGCCTAACAATTTCTATGATTGATTTTACTGTTTAATCAAAATTTTATTTGACGAGTACGTAGCTGTGCGCTGTCTGGTAATTCTTAAGTACGGAAGGGTTGGCATATTTACGTACGTCCGTATGCCTACTTTTTAAACCCTGCTTGGTTGAGGCAGGTTTATTGTTTTTAACATGTGAAATATATATCTGACTTTCTAAAAACTCCTCCGTCACTATGTCAACCATATTACCCATATACCCATATACCCATATTCAACAAATTCCATCAAAATTGCGCTGTAGAAACCTTTATAGTTATAATAATCAGAACCATTTCCTCTAGGGTGAACAACAGCTATGTTTTCCGTCAGCCGCAGTAAAGCAATTAGGGAATTTCCAACAATCAAAGGTTTCTAATTTTAACTGAACTCATTCCTCTTTGGTTTTTGAAAAACTCATAACTCTTGCAAAAGACTGTAAATCGCATTGCAAACTTCTATCACTAACCTAGCAAATATTCTATGATGTATACGGTACTGGTATATTAAGCTCTGAAAACTTTCTCCTATAGTTAAATGTTTCAAAATTACTGCCAAAGTTACTGTGGTCGAAGCTTTCGAGCTGCATCTAAATAAAAAGTATATTTTATAAAACTGGAGAATGCTTCACCTAACAACTTCATCCTATTTAAATTGAGGCTAAATCTGTAACCAGTTCAAAAATGGACTAAAGTCCTGATACAAGAAAATTTGCTTAAAATTTTAAAATTTGACTTAGAATACTGACTTTTCTTAGTATAACACCATTTAACTTTGCAGATTTTACTTTTTTAGTTAAAAATTTTGCAAAACTAATTAAACCTTTAAACCTTTAAGGTAATTCTTACAATATCTGTATATCTATCTGTCTATCTGTCTATATTAGCACAGTTAATATTTTTTATGAAAAAGATATTTTCAAGTAATACATTTAAAGAGAGGAAAAAAAAACTTACCCCAGAAGTGTCAGCCTTAAATAGCGTTGGTAGTGATCTGGGTTTTACAGTTTCAGTCATTGTATATGCCCCACGCTCATCGAGATAAGCTTTATCGTTCCTTTTATGCCGCTATTAATCTAATGCCGGTCTTAATTCAACCAAAGACAGGATCTTGACCCAATACCTGTCAGATTACATTTCAGAAGACAATTGTGTTTTTAAAAGTAATATCATTTAACAAAATAAATAAATACAATATTTGGTAATACTTCAAATTTAACAACACCCATCGACTGATCGTTATGTTTCCAAATAATTTTGTTTTACATAATTTTGTAATAAAATAAAATTCCAAAAAAATTGAATAATATAGCTTGATAGATTATAGCAAATATAATATTCTTTTTTTTATTCTGTCCAACTCCAAGAATTTTGAGTTAGAGGTGAAAGAAAAAAAACTTGTTAAGTTTAATTAGGGCAACAACAAGTACTCAGCAGAAATTGAAGTGTCAAAAAAATTCTCAGAACTAAATTTTCAAAAGAAATCCAAAAATATCATATATAAAATATGTGGTAGGATGTTTGACTACGGAGTGAAAGGTGACTTATAAGTTACTTATAACAGGTTTGCTTATAAGTGTAATAGCTCCAAATGAAACATTTTGTCATAAAACTGTTTCACCGACCTGTTTATGTCGTAAAACAAACAATTAATATTGAAATAAACTAATATTAAGTTTTTTCTGTAATATAAAATTGTGTTTACGATCACAGCAATGGGTTCTTAGTTACCATTAGGAGGCCGGGAGCAGCAAGTAATAAACTCATTTTTTTTGTTACGAGTATCAATGATTTTAATAGTAAGCGCTTCGAAGTTAATGTTTGAAAATGAAAATTTTTTTCTAAGTTTAGATCAAAGTGTATTTTACATAGATTAAAACCCCATTACCTTTTTTTAACAGTGGTCCTTTCAAGGTGAATATTGAAACAAAAGTGAAAAATGCTGCTTTTAAATTTAAAATTACTACATTCGGGCAAAACAAATAAAAGAAACATACAAACAGGAGACTGTTTGAGTCAATAGAAAACAATGAACCATACTAACAGGTGGTTGTTTGAGTCAATAGAAAACAATTAAAAAAAAAATCTTTGAATTGCTTGAATTTTGAGAAAATTGAAAATAGTTTTAATTTTAGCCTTGAATGTCCATATTTGTGAACATCCGGGTCCAGTAGCAAAAACAAATTATTGGTTTGCCGTATGATCTTACAACTTCATACCAAACTTCAGAATAAAACAATGAACAGTTTTGGCGAAAAATTAGCGAAGGACTTCTGATTCACCGAGAACCCAAAAATACAATCAAAAAGTCAGAAAATTACATAAGGGTTTTTTTTTAATAATTCGCTATCCATGAGGTTAGAAGCCACTACTAGGCAGGAAGCTGAAGAAGAGTTAAAACTCCAGTTATTATCATTTTTAAATGATTCCAATGTGATGGGCTAATTTTTAGTAGGATTTACTTGTACTAACATTTCTATCAATATAAGGTTTTAAAAGATCAGAGAGATATATAGGAAACTTTTTGAAATACCGATCAATTGCTTAAATTAACTGTTTAAATTTTGCTAACTTGACTTTTTAAATGCGGTTAGTCATGTGTAGATTCTATGCTATACCTGAAGGAAAAAATATTTTGGACCATTTGAAGTTTTGCATTGCACAAAAGCCTTCAGATTTGAGGTAGCTCAATTATAAACGTTAATGGAAACTTCCTTCGAATTTTGACATCTAATGCTCCTCGAAATTTTTTGTTAGAAAATGGATAAAAAATTTTAATGTAAGAGTTTAGTCAGAATGTAAATACATGTAATAATTATAAAATAATTTTTATGCAATTCTGAAATTAATAATTTGTAAATAATTTATATAAAAATTTCAAATTAAATTTTATGTTGTACAATATATGATCCTGTTATATAATATTGATTGAGATATCAATCTGCTGTTGAAATTTGCCCACTTGACCTCATGACATGACATACCACCAAAACCATGTTATCAAAACAATGTGCCAGCTCCCTAGCCCTAAAGCAATTATCAGAAACAATACTTTGTAAGATAATACAAAATTTTTGAAGAACCAAAAAATTTCTTGACATACATAAAATACCATAATTTTTGTACATCTTATCATTTTTAGGCCTTAATCCTGGGAATGGATATTTTCGCTAGGTGATCGCTTGGGGCAAAATTTTTTTTTGATGGAGTTTTAACTTCATGCAAAATTAAAAAAAAACAACGTCTTTTTTCAGGCCTAAAATGACAACACCAATAAATCATAACTTTTTGAATAAACCTTACTTATCATTTAGTACTTTATCACCTTATAACTGCATTAACAGTTCCAGAGATGAATTTTTGGTAGATTTTCTGTGGCTAAAAAAGGTTATTTAGTTTAAGGAGATCATTACTGTTATATTTATGATACAAACTAGAAAAAAAAAATTAATAAAGCACCCAAACATTTAGCAATAAGAAGTTTAGCTCGCATAGCACCTGTGGAGATTAATAAAAGTGAGAAAAGGTGTTTATGCACACAGATTTCTAAAAATGCAATTTTAAAATCTGATTAAGTATGATAAAATGAAAAAAAAAATGTATAAAAAAGTTTTCTGAAAAAAAAGTAGCAAATTTTTTTAAGCAGTCAATTCAGAAATATGCTGACAGGCAAGTATTGAAAAGAAATAATTTTGATTTTAATAATTTTAGTATCAATTAGGAAGTCAGAATATTGTTAACTTAAAACTACATTAAGGTAAAGACATAACAATAGGGTTAAAAAATGAAAGTTTAAATAATTAACCTCAGGTAATTTTGTGAGACGATTTTTATTTACAGAAAGTTTCTTTAACTTCTTTAAAAAGTCAATCTTGGATGGAAGGCTAAAATAAATAGAAATATTAATAAGAAAATATGACCGTATATTATTTTTATCTATTTTTTTATTTACCATAATGGCGACATATCGAAAGTCAAGCTTATTAAAAGAACCGGAAGATCCAGAGACTTAGTGCATGTAAAGGGTATCACCTACCTCTAAAAATAAAAATCCATAAATAGATAGGTGGGTTTGTAAAAGACAGATGAAAGTATATTGTATTAACTTAATGTCTACCTGGATTAATAAGTTTAGGAGTAAGCTAAATTTTATCACTTCTATACTGTAAAAAAGTAGCACCTTATTTTTTCAAAAACATAGGTTCGATAAATTTACCATCTAGAATTATTGTAATCTGTGACAAAATAAAATAAGGGAGAAGGCTTTCATTAACTTCATTACAAATTGGGAAGTTCATAAAAGCTTATTCAATCTAATTATTAAAATGAAAAGGTGAAATAAAAAACGTTTATATCTTAATTAGTTTAAATTGAAATTACTGACTGTTTACATTCTTTGATACTCTTAGATTGATGCCTTTAAAATGAGAAAAATTCAACTGAATGATACCAGGGTCAAACACCAAAAAATGATCATGTTTTGGCTTGAGTATGTCAACAATATGATTGAAAATGTTTGATTTTAACAAAATTTTAAATACTCTATTACAAAAAATTCCAAAAAATATATTCTTAGCTTACCTTTTGATTAGGTTGGAGTTAGCGTGAAGTTCTCTGAGGTTCTGCAAAAAACAAATCTCGGTTGGAAGGATTTCAATAGCATTAGACTCTATACTTAAAATTTCAAGACAAGTTAATCTAAAAGAAAAAGAAAAACCAAATATTTTCAGCGAATTATTTGAAAGTTGGTAGGCCAAATAGAGAAAAAGAGCAGAAAAAATATATGAATAAACTATATATTCACATCAAAGCACGGTAAGTGGACCTTTTAGAAAGTTTTTAGAGTTTGAATAAGTGTAAATCTAATAAAAGGTAAAAAAACAAAAAAAACAAAGGTAGCAAAATTTTAACTAAGCAAGCACTTAGAATGGATTTCCAGAAAATAGTTTGGTAATAAAGTTTTCTCATTTCAAAGTTTCTTGTTCTACAAAAAAAAAATTTTTTCTCAGTAGAATCAGAACTTAATATTCAAGGAAAATGCAAATATATCTTTTTTAGACAAAATCAGACTTTTTCTAAGACTCGGCAAAGAACCTGGTAAATTTTTTTTAGACGACCAATTTTCAGGAAAATAATATTTTTAAACATCAAAGCAATCATTACGTAACTTGATACAATCCCGGCTAACTGTCAAATTAATTGTTTGACTTAGAGGCCATTCACACCAGACCCGACGTGAATTAACCTCTTAGGCTAAGCAGTGTTCTCGGTTCTTAAAAAAGAAATTTATTTGTCATTACCCTCGTTACCGATGCACAGTGTATGAAAAAATGGCTTCATCCAGTTCATTTTCCTTCATGTTCAATATTAAAAAAGCCAAAATGAAAATAAGGCGTTGGCTTTTCTTGTGCTTTCAATACATGTTGTTTAAAATATTGTGGTATGCAGTAAAAATTTTTTTTTTTTTTTTTTTTAAACGACGTTCTTACATTTATTTTGTAAATTTTTTATTGATAGTGAATAAATACTTACT
Organism: Euphysa ruthae; assembly: GCA_035046665.1. Classification (NCBI taxonomy): domain Eukaryota; kingdom Metazoa; phylum Cnidaria; class Hydrozoa; order Anthoathecata; family Corymorphidae; genus Euphysa; species Euphysa ruthae. The sequence continues at coordinate 16,430 of JAUZNK010037745.1, forward strand.
TACTTACTTATGTGGGAGTCAAACAAGCAACCTTTCGATCCATAGTTTGACATCTTGCCAACTGAGCTATCCCCGCTGCAGAACTGAGAGTTAAAATATTTATAAACTGATATTTTGAGTGAAATTTATGTTTCCGAGTAATTTTTTAACGAATGTCTTTTAGAATTATTAGAGAAAAATGGTCGTGTTTAAGCTCAATTTAAGACTATCTGAGGTCAGGGACGATATTAAAAGCTGTTGGTTTCCAGGGCTCTGGATCCTTTCGGGGCTTACAATGCCCACCAAACCATCCCATCGAATGTGTCTGTGTAATATTGGCAGGTGTTACAGCGTCACTATACCTTTTATATGCCACCTAAAAAATTTCTAAATCCACCCCTGAAATGAACATGTTTCGGCTCATTGGAACACAGCCCAATAACATTTTGAAAATGATCAAAGTGTAAGAATAATTATCATAAACAAAATTTTCAAACACCAAAAATAATTCAGCAAAATCAAAATACAAGCTATTGACAAATTTTGAAAAATATAATTTTTGTAACAAATTGGATACATTTTGGAGACTGGGCCTTGAGAACGAAAATCTTTTACAAAATTTAAAAGTCAATGACAGTATATCTATAAAATGTCCAAAAAAGTTAGGGGCTTGGAGACAGGGCCTAATAATATTCTCAAAACCGCTAACACTTATTAGAAATAATATTTATTATTACACAAAACTTCAAAAAATCAGAGTGTAACTTTTTTAGTAAAGCAAAAAACTTTTTTTTTTTTCGTTTTCTAGAATTTTCTACAAGTAATCATATAAAGGTCGAAAATTTTCCACTATATTTCTTTAACTTAACTAAAATTTCAAAAGAACGGATTTCAATAAAATGCCAAAATTTGGGCTTATTTGGTCCAGTACCAAAAAGAAATTTATCTCTATCATCTTACAACTTCATATCAATTTTCAGAAAAAATTGATGCATGGTTTTGTAGAAAAATAGAAGAACAGAAAAACGGATGGTGAATTCATAGGGCTTCGTCACCTTAGCTGGGAGTTCAAATAAGCTATTAATAAATTATTTCATTTTGTCCTATTACTAAACAAAACCCATTGTTCAATAATAAATCATCCCACACTCTCTAAAATGTGAGAGTGGATTTTAGAAGGTATTACTCAAGTAAGAAATATATAAATAGTCAGACAAATTGCAGATAAAAAATTAGGTTAAAAATTTCAAAAAAAAAGGATACATTTGCTTAAAAGGCTTCAGAAATATTTACAAAAAAAATTTTTTCTGGAACATAATAGTGTCTTAAACAAGTTCCCTATTTAAATAAATCATCATTTTAAAAATAATTTTGCGTCTAAATGAAAAAATGAAATTTAAGAATTTTAGTATCACTCTGGTTACAGAAAACAAATGTATAGCTATTACTTGCATATTTCAGATGGAATAACTTCTATTCTATTGCTGTTCAAATTCAGCATGGACACATTCGTCAAACCACCTTAAAAAAAACAATTTGCTAATATTACGACAAGGACTTACACAATTATCATAATCAATTCATAATTCATAGTCGCTTTTTCGTATTTACAAGTCAGCTTTACTAAAGGTGAGCTACAAATTCTTCATTAGATGCACTGCAAAAAGGAATAGATTTTTTAAGGACTTGTAGAAAATAGGAAAAGATTTCTTCTGTAACGCTTACTTTACCCCCTGGATAGCAGAATACTACCATAGTTTTGTTTACAAATGCAAAAGATTATGAAGATTTTCTCCCAAAAGACTAATTTTCTATATTGAAATTATTTCGACAGAAGGAAATTTACAAAGAAAAATTTAAAAAGGCTCGAAAATAGCGAAAATATCGAAAATACCCATGTATAAAATATATATGGGTATATATAAAATACGATTCAAACTAATTTAATGGGAAACTTTGGGATAACCAAACAAGCCTAAATTTATGAAACTCCATGCCTATTCTTGTATGGATATGTTATAAACTTAAAAAAGTGAGAAAAATTCATTTAACATGTAAGATAATTGACACTGTTGTTTTGTGTTTTGATGAGATGGCAAGTTACTAGAGGGTAATGGTTGCTTAATGGGTTATTTGAGGTATCACTATGCCATATAAACAGAATTGCTGACCATTTTTTTTCCAAAGATAATTTACTTGAAGCACAAATATTGAGCGATACTCAGAAGCTGAGAAATACAAGAGTCACCTGGTAAAAAAACACATTAGCATTTATTAAGAATCATATTTATATCAGTCGGTAAAGAGCCTGAATTCCAACTAGAAGATCATGGGTTCAAATCCGGGTAACTCTCACTCAGCCTATGAGTAGCACTTCTGTGAGGTCAATTAGGAGTCTTAATACCCCCTTAGCTTCATGTCTAGTAGTAGCTTCAAGCTTCACAGCAACTTATTAAAAAAAATAAATATATATATATATTAAAATAAACCATTACATATTACTATTTTATAAGATTTGTGCACACTTTTTCTGTACAGAGAAAATATTTCCACATTTTCTTATCTTAGGACAGGCATTGCAGGGGCTTTATTGAAAATAACTAGCAAGGGAATAGAACTTGTCTCACCAGTTATTTTAATCATTTATTTCAAAATACAATTCCATCCATGAGCTTTAGAAAAATTAAGACCTAATTTTTCTGTTAATAATCACTATAGTTTCAGATTGAGGCAGTAAAGTACTAGTATTACTTGAAATAACACATTGCTGTGAAAAATGTTCAAATAAAATAATAAAATCAGAAAGTTGATTAAAAGTGTTTTAGGAACTTTTACTTTTCTAGAAAACTATTTAGTGCAAACCATGAAGCCTCTATCAATTTCTACACTAACATTAAAGAAAAATGTTGTACTGTGTTTTAAGAAGCAGATGATAAACACAAACTCCATAATGTTTGATATTATTTTGCTCATTACTATTATGGACAACAAGTCTGATTTTAATGAAAGCCTGAAATTGAATGATTTTTTATGCTCCTGGATTTATTTCTATATCACCACAAACAGCTAAAATGTTATCACTAAATATTTAGAATTAGGCTCAATTGGTAAGAATGATGGATGTTGTTTAGACCAATTACCAAGAACTTGGAAAATATTTCCAGATTAAAAACATTACGCAGAGCAATATTTTGAAAAAAATACAGTGAATGGTCAAGCTACAAACAAGTTCTCACTTAAAGAAAGAAGAAGGATAGGTAGATAACATTAAATAAAAAAAGAGCAAAAATAGAGAAATTAAGAAAAAGAAAAACTCATACAAATAAAAACAGAAGGGGGCTTTATTTCTGACATTTCAATCAAGTAAAAACAATGGGGAAACTATGAAATTAAAAACAAAAAATGAGTAATTGATCAAGGATAAGTAAGTTTTTTAAGTTTAATATAAATACCTACCGCACAAGTAACACAAATAACCTCTTTGATAGATTATGTACCATAAGTATACTAAGTATCAATAAAAAAACTAAGCAGGTTTTATGAACGGCCACACAAAATATACAAATAATAAATAAAAAACGATAATAACAGTGTGAGTTTTCACCTACAATATCTAAAATCACAACCAAAAAAAATTGAACCTTTTTCGGAAATTCAGTATCAGTAAAAGAATAAATAAGTTTTTGGTCTATTTTTGCCATCTTTCACCCTAAAATCATGCTAAAGAAATTTTTTTTCAAAAATCCATCTTCCTCAAGTCATTTTCCTTGTTGACAACTAACTGAATGTAAAAAGATTTTTGTGCCTTTTTCAACTAGATTATAGTGAGAAGAAAAATTTTGGAAAAAATCTAGAGCGAGCAATTTATTTATGCCTCATTTACGACAAAATTAAGAAAAAAATTTTTTTTAAAAATTTGGTTTGTAAAGTAATTTAACTTAATGTGAAAATTAAAAAAAAAAGAAGCAATGAACTGATCTTGAGATCTAGCACGAATGGGCAGACAAACAAACTAAATTCAAAGAGCTTTTACTGAGTGAGTCCAAAAATAAATATATCAAAAAAGAAATAATTATGGGTCAAATTGATATATGATTGATCATTTTTTAACACAAGTGATAAGTTGAATCAATAAACAGTTAACTGTATTTAGCAGTAGGTATTTGAAATTACTCACAACTAGCAGGACCTTCTGTGATTTCATAGACAAAATCAAAGGTTCATAAGTTTGTTGATATGGATGACACAAATCATTACTTCTTTCTCTCTGATAAATTTCATCAGCGTTCCTTTATTTAAAATTATTTTAACCCCTTATATTAGGTGTCTAGATTTCTATGGTACTTGAGCATAGTAACGGCAATAATTTTGATGCATGTATATGCTATGAATGTGTTTGATTCCATACCTTGCCTTGTAATTCTTGTTTAGTCGTTTCCGTACAGGTACACTGACATGTAGTTCTGTTAAACAGCTCAGCAATGGTCATTTTTGATCTATTATTTGACTTTCTTAGGTCTACGAGACCACATGATATCAAATTAAAACTAGATTACCTCACGCATTTCAACAGCACTGCATCTTTTAGGTATTTTTCTTTCACAGATGGAATGTGGGATACCATTGATATCTATGTCCTTTTTCTTTCTGTACTATGTGACTTGAATATCTCTACTTCTAATATACACACACCATCTCATAGCTTTTTCATTATCCTCTTCCAACAAATCAATGAACATGTAAAAAAAGTAAATAATATTTTACTTTAAGTGTTTCTTTTCTTTTGTAGTATTTATTTACTATTTATTTACTATCTATTCCTTCCCTATATAAGCCAAAGGGAATTTGCCTTCTTCTCTAAATTTTCTTACATTACAACCAAAAATTTTTTTTGACCAAGATTGACTTTTTAACCCTTTCATTCAAAAGAAGACTTCCATCCCTCTAGCTTGCTTATCAAAAGTCCACCACTAACTAGTGCTAAATTATCAATACAAAGTATCTTTTCCAGGCAACCGGACCTCATCTACCTTGAGCAAAGCTTCTAAAATTATAATAATTAGCAAGTTACACTGAACCCTGATGGACCCCTACCTGAGAAAAGAATTCTTCAATAAATATTGGTAATCTTAGCTTCATTTCTACACCAAGCTTTTTCATAGCTTATAGAAATAAGCTCATTGACGTACATGGAATATCAAAAACATCATAATTCTGTTATATTTGGAAGATATGTATTATTCAGTTATAATTTAACAGCTTAATAAAAGAAGTAAAAAAAAAAGTCTGTTCATATAAAACAAAAACGTTACTCATTTGATTAAATGTTTTAATATCATTCTAGAACTTGGTAAGTGATACACTTAACATTATTTCTCTCTCACTCTCTTGTTATCTGGCAACTTGGTTAAAAATTGAGTTCAAATCTCTTTGACAATGATTTTCTTTACCATAAGCTTAAATAAGGGCTCTACGTACACCAGGACCAAACCCTTGTTGGCTCCCAAGCTAAATATAAAAAAAAAAAAAAAAAATGAAAATATCATTCATGATGCAAAAGAAACAGCACCAAGTTCATTCTTAATATTGTAATTAAACACATTTAAAAAAAAAACAATAATGTTTTAAAATAATAACTTACATAATGTTTCTTCGTTCAACATCTGTATACAGTTATGGAACATATGAAGAGTCTTTAATAAAGGGAGTTCTTTGAGTGCACTTGGTAGAAATTTGAAATAGTTATTTCCAAGGTTAAGAAGTTCCAGCTAAAAAAACAAAGTAGATATTATGAAAAATGTTTTCACATTTTGACAAGGCCTGAAAGAATTCACATTAAATGAACGTTTTGTTCATTATAAGTTATTTACAGACAAAAAAAAAATAAATGATTTTGATCCCTACCATAGAAAAAAATATCTACCAAGAAGCTGTAGGTAAAAAAAAAATCTAAAAGTTTAAATAAAAATTTTAAGATATGAAACCTTTTTGATGACCTGACATAAGTAAAAGTAAGTTTCAGAATAGTCACATAGTTAATAGTCTCATCCACGTACGGAACTAACTATCTGTTGTTTAAAGCCTGTTCTCTTTGGAACAGTGCATCAAATGGTATAAAACAGTGTGAAACGTAGTCTTGTTTTAAAAAATCCTATTCTTAATGGGACTGTTCAGTATGTTCTTGTCCTATTTGTCATTAATCTATAGACTGGTTTACATTATTATACTTTATTTTTAGAAAAACCAAAAAACTAAAATTTTTTGTTGATTTGGAGTAATGTTTACAAATTATATTTATTTATTTATGACTATGTATACATCAACGTAAAATAAATAAATGAATGAATCTTGGCAATAAGACCTTAATTTAATCTAACTAATGCCTCTATTGTCAAACAAAGGAAATGTACTAGATCCTACTCAAAAAAGTTGTATCATTGCGATTGAGGAGTGATTTAAAAGCTTCAGTAAAAAAGAGAACAGTGAATTTTTTTCAGCCTAAAATCCATTATCAGCCAAAACCTAATATATTCAAAAAGGTTTAACAGAGCACAGGTATTACAATCTGCATGTGGTGTGGATAAACATTAATAAACTTAACAAATTTGTTTCTTAGAGAGTGGTGAATATTGTATAGCTAAAAAATTTTAAGAAAAAGGAACAAGGATAAGACAAAGGCTTTGGTTTAAATGAGTTTAAAGTGATTTTACTTAGAATTGTCAATTATTTATTTTCAAACAGGTTTATTTATTTTTAAAGATTTAAACGTTATTTTGAAGCCATTTTGACTCTTGGAATATAATTACATGGTTTTCTTCAGACAAGTATTGATGAAATTTACATTTGATATTAAGTACTTTTTTTTACTAGTAGAGGCCAAACTAACAATACAATGCATATGTCCATTGCTAAAGAATTATAAGTTTTGTGAATTTTTTTTTCAAAATAATCAGTGTGTTTTGGTACATATATACTTATCCTATGTTTTTTTAGTAAAGGTTTTTTCTTGAGATTTTCTATACTCTTTACAAACTTTTTCATCTTATTTTGATTTGCTTTTATTAACTTTTATTTATTTTGGAAGATTTTTTCATTCTTATACACTTTTTTTGATTTTGAAATATCTTCTAGAGAGTTCTTGTTTATTTGAGTAAGTACTAAGTAAGTCAAAAGCTATTTTCCAGTCTTTTATATCACCAAAAAAACTCATTCTAGTAAGCAAGTTCTCAAAATTATCTTTCTTTTCACTATAAATACATATCTTTTCTTTTTTTTTATTATATTACTGCTGGTGAAAAATTTCTTGACGAAAACAAAAATGACCTTAAACACTTAACTTGATAATCATTATTTTTAAATGTATTATCAAAAAAATTTTTTTTTTACAAATAATTTCAATTCTCACAACTGTGAGGTTAGTTGCACACATTATTTTATTTATATTTCAAAAATATAAACATGAAAACTCTTAACAAAAGAATTTTCGTTCTAATCCAAAAAATTGAAAAGAAAGTAACCTAAAAAATAAAAATAAAATCCAAAATCAGAGAAAATCTTGTTACTTGAATATTTGATCTACCCTGTAACGTCAGGTAACAAGAGATAATTAAATTCTCAGATTGTTTTTACATCAATTTTATAGGTTATGGTATATGCAATTCTTTAAAGAATACAAGAAAATAGATTTTGAAATATGAAGTAAGTTTCAAAATCTTCAAATTTTCTATACTAAAATGTTTACAGATTTGCTATTCTAACTATCATTTTTTTATAGAGATAAGCTTTGTAAAAATCACTGCATCATAATTTTGTTATTTATTTATTTCCTATAATGAACCCAGATTAAAATTATTTTGATGACAGTTGATGTAACTCTTTTTATAAGAAAATTGGAGAATAAGTGAAATCAGATTTTTTTTTAACTTCTTTTGACTATCAATTTTTGACTAGCTTTTGACGAATGACCATAACAGAATGAATTTTCCTATGAAAATACTTGGCCTAAAAAATCCTCAATGCCGATATTTTAATGAAGCAAGTCACTACCGTCTAATTTATTTTTGCCTACTTTCTATGTTCAATATGCTAAACACTAACAACATTTAACCAAAATAATTAAAATATCCTCAGAATTTTTTTTAGAAAGTCACTTCTTACAAGGCTAAAAGCCACTACTAGGCAGAAGCTGAAAAAAGATATAAAGATAAAGCAAATCTTACAAAGACTGTGAAAGATGACAAGTTTTTGTGAAATTTAGAGATCTGTACCATTAAAATGTGAGCAGCAGATAGAAACCTTGAGAAATTCTGAAATGAATGTGTTACATCTTTTAAATCGTCACAACAGTGTCCATTGGAACATTTATAAAACGATCACAATGAGACCACATCCCTGCAGTGGGAAAATAAGATTTGAACAAATATCAAGATCAGTAAGGTTCATATACGTTTCTGAATTCAATCAAGAAGGTGAAGACATACAGAAGAGGTTCCAACCCAAAGATGGCAGCAATATTCAATACAATGTAAGAATTCCAAGAAAAGTTATTTATGAACGTCAAGTTTAACAATCGAATTAACATAGATTCAATTCATCAATACAGATGAAAGAAAAGTTGTCTCAAAGCTGTTTATGGTATGAAGCTTCATTTTTGATGCATCAAATGCAAGAAAATTTCCTCTTCCAAATTACCCATTTCAATCCTATTGAAAGCACTGTCTGTTTCCTCAGGATATTTAGTCAAAAGTGAATTTTCCAGAAAATATGTTGGTGAAACAAAAACCCGAATAAAAACAAGGTTAAAACAACACAAAAAATACATCAACAATAAGTATGACCATTTGGCAATGGCTTTACATAAAAAGAACTGCAACTTAGACATAAATTGGGATAACACCACAATGTTAAAAATAGAGAAACATGTTTGAACGAAAAATATGTAAAGCCCTTGAAATTCAGTTCCAACAATTCGTGCCTAAAATAAGTGGATTGAACTTTGACAAGGCTCAATATGAAAAAATACACTTTCGGAAACCATTTTTTCATACTTATGTCAAATAAAGAGACCACTATAACAATGCTAACCGTATAATATAAAGTGAAATATTTTGTATATAGCTGATAGTCACCTTATTGGACCTAATACCAAACTGATGATTAAAAAACAAATTGAGCTATTGCTTTAACAGTGTAATAATGGTATTTTATCTTATTTTTTAATTTAATATATTGTCCAATGGAATAAATTGTATAGAGTCATATAAACAAACACTTTGTGTGGTGCGCCTTTATATGTCAGGTAAATTATATATTTTATTTTATGTTTTTTATTTATTTCCCATAATGGGAAATTTGAGAGTCAAACTCATTAAGAGATGATCACACACGGTTCTGGCGTACTGAGAGCTCTCATTTGAGCGTATGATAAACAACCGCTCAACCAGAAAACCATAAACTTATCGCACAAGCCAAATACTACTCATACGCTAAGTGGGCGATATCCAGATTTGAACGGGGAACCTTACGGTTGGGAGTCAGATATCTTATCATCTGAGCTATCCTGGTACATTTACTTAAATTTACAAGAGCATACATAGATGAATTCTATTTGATGTGTTATTTTTTACATCACTCAACCATGAACCAGTATTCAATTTTCCCATTTTTCTATCAAAAAATTTCAATAAACACAAGACTTTTTTCTGAAAATTTAAAACTTTTTTACATGCTGTTGAATTCTGCTAAGCAAAATATTTTAGAACATAATTTTAGTGATAATTTCAACAACAACAAAATTTCTTCTTTTTATCTCAAAATAAAAAAATTACAAGGCTGATAAAAAAAATATCTGCAATATATATTTTCTAGAAATACTTTAAATATATAGCTAAAATTATAAAAAAATATTGGTTCAGATAAGGACCACTAATATAGTGAAACTAATCTAGCCCTGGCCCATGTGAGATTTATTCAGGTGGTTTTATTAGTCAGATGTTTCAGATAATTACTTTCATTTTTAAATATGTACAAACTCATATCCTATACGTTGTTTCATATAGACGATGCAAAATATAACACTATATACATAAAAACTAAAGAAAAATAGTAAAAAAAAAAAAAAAAAAATGAAGTTAAGAGTGTTGTTATCAACAAAAAATAAGACAAAAAGCCAGTGTTGAGTTCTAAAGCAGGTCAAAAATGCATATTTTTATAATTCTGGAAAGGCAGGCATTGGTGATGGACCATTTTTCATTGATAATAATACCAGTATTACCAAATGTGTCTCAGATATTAATGCATTGGTATTTGATGGAACAAGAGCCATATTCAGTCGAACTGACAGATTTGTGGGTGAGGCATAGAGCATTGCTAACTCCATGATTATGAGCATTACCTCTAAGTGAGAAAAAATTAAACAGGGGCAAAGGAACTAATTCATTGAGATAAGATTTAACAAATAAGATGTTTCGAAGTACTAACTGTTGTCTGAAGAACTGCAAAACATTAGGCTGAGAATATAACAGCCTACTGAGAGTTCTATAATTAGGAAATGAAAGAATACGTATCGCAGAATTTTGTAATGTGTTAAATTTATCAACAATAGAGTTTCCTTTCTGTCCACAAATACCAGAGTAGTATTTCAAATATGAGTCAAATATAATATAGTAGACAGAACTAAGTATTTCTGTTGGTAAGTAGTGACTGATTTTCGACATGTCATTGGCCCTACTTAATTTCTTAGTAAGTTTGTTAGTATGATGCTTGAAGGAAAAAATTTCACCCAGAAATACATATTTATTTTACATAGTGTGAGGGAAATAGTTTTTTCACATAAATTTTGAGTTTTAAGTTCATATTCACATTTTCCTCAGGTGAAGAAGATAAATTTAGTTTTTGTTACATTCAGTGCAACTTTATATGTTTTAAGCCAATTAAAAAGTGATGCATGTCTTGGTTTACTAGCTCATTCAGTTGCTTTATAGAAGTGTTTTTAGAAATGTAGACATTGACCGAATGGATTTCACACTTGTCTGATTGGAATAATTTTAATTAGGACATCTTGACTGAATGGGGTTTTGGTGAATTAAAATTATTTATATCTGTTTCACCTTTGGTTTTTTCAGATAAAATTGTGTTGGTCTTGTTTATTTATTTACACATATATAACATTTTATGCCTAGCTTTGATTTATTTGGAGAGAGTGAAAAGATATAGCGTCATGTAAATACAACATTAACTTGTACAAATTTTAGAAACAATAAACGCTGCCAGTGTCATTGCTTCGGACAACTATCGAATAGTCATGTCCGAGTGGATACGTCCAAATGGAACAGGAAATTTTTATAACTATTTGCAGCACTGTATTAGGGCTCTGAGATCATATACAATGCTAAGAATGCTATTTGGACCTGTTAATTTTTTATTCTTAAACAAAGATATCAAGTAATAGAAGTAGTAGTAGTAGTAGTAGCGGTAGTAGTAATAGTAATACTACTACTACTACTACTACTACTTCTACTACTACTACTACTACTGCTACTACTATTACTACTAATACTACTACTACTACTAGTAGTAGTAGTAGTAGTAGTAGTAGTAGTAGCAGTAGTAGTAATAGTAGTAGTATTAGTAAGAGTGATATCTGAACTAAACTAAAATAATTTTATTAGGATGGATGTTTATACAGAATTCAACAATAATTCTGTATAAACAATAATGTACACAAAACAAAGTAATTTAAGTAGTATAAAAAAAGAGAAAAAATAAATAAAAATGACTTTATTACAAAATAAATAAAATATATATATAAACTTCTAGAAAGTAATTTTTAAGACTTGTTTTTTGAATTGGCACCATATCAGATGAAGAAATGAAGGCACACAAGTATAAAGTTTAAGTTTGCTAAATTCAGCATTTAAAGAAACTATAGATTTATTCCACTCACTGATGCATTGATAAATAATTGAATATTTGAAATACTTTGAGTGTTATAAAATAGAACATATAGTTTACTTTTATCATAGTAAGGAGTTCTATAGTTATGATAAATTTGGGTAAAAAAATCTGAAATAGAAGAAGATTGTTATTGAAAGAACTAAAAACAAAATTAGCATTTAGAATTTTAACACGATATAACAGAGTGGGAATTTTAAGTTCTTTAAAGGATTCAAATGTATCAGATCTAAAAGGCTGAAAAGTTATAATTATAGTTTGGCGTTGCACTGAAAGTATTTTATTAAAATGACAATTACCTGTTTGACCCCAAACATGGCAACAGTTACAAAGGTGAGATGAAAAAAATTTAAAAATAAATACTCTGAAGAGTAGATTTATCAACAAAAGTGACAAAGTTTTAGAAAGCATGCTGTTAGACCTGCTGAGTTTTTTACAAAGTTCGTCAAATTCGTGAAATTGACTTGATAGCTTAGAATTAATAGAACTCCGAGATATTTTATAAATTTAGAAGGATAAAGACGTTTACCATTTACTTTGATTATGACTTCATTGATATTAACAGGGTTCCAAAGAGATACACATTTAAAGAAATAAGGTTAGCATTTAGCCAATGTCCTTGAGATCAAGGTTTACTTTCCTACAAAGAAAATTTAATTTTTTTATGTTCAATACAAACTACAGTTTTATGAGAAGATTCCCATTTACTGATACCCATTTATAGAGACACACTGTTTACGATCAGATTAATATGAAAAAAGTCAGTCTTTTGCAATTCTACGAACATCATAATATTCCTATTTAGACATTAAAATATAGTGATCCACAGAATCAAATGCTTTCTGTAGTAAAAAAATCATTGAAAGAGGAAAAAATTGATTAAATGAATAGTTCATATCATGTCGACCAATACCATTAGTATGGTCCTAGTCAATTTAAAACAGTTCACATTAACTATGTATAATATATGTTGCATTTATATGGAACAAAAAATGATCAGATATTGCACAAGTTAGATTACCAGAAAGACATCTTATTAGTTTTAAAAAAATACCATAAGCAGTTAAAATACGGATACACCCTCCTTGGTATTTTCAATTTTAGGTTTATCTGTTGGTTAATAAACTAGAACTTAGAAAATTAATTTTTTTCTCTGCTTAATCTAAAGGATGAAGTGATTAAGTCAAGTCCGTGCTCATTTAAGTTTGTTATAATTTTTGCAATTTTGTTCAAGAAAATCACTTTTAAAATATGTGTCAAAAGTGAATTTGTGCTAAAATTTGATAAAAGTCTAATATGATATGGCCATGAATGTCTGTAATTTTTTTGCATTTATTTTATGGTACTCGGACAGTTCTAAGGTCCTTGTTACACTATGAAAACTTATAAGGAGAATTTTTATTTAATTATTTAAATTTAATTTTTTATAGTTATTCGACTCAAGAATACTAAGAAAAGACTCAGATTGTTTGTGATCAGTTAGTTTTATAAATAGTTCTATTGTTTTTCTTTCCATCGCCTATATTTTTATTTAAAATTACTACTCAGTTCTCGGATTTATGATTTATACAATGAAGAAGTGGGTTTCAAACCACCTTACCAGGATGAAAATCATAGTGTTATGAAATTAAGTTAAGTTTAAAAAAATTATTTTGTTGTGGGTTTGAAGCAAGCTAAAATATACATCAAAGTAACATCAAAGTGATAGAATAAAAAGCACCTGCATAAATTGGGAAAATCCTTTTTGGATGAAACCCATCGATACAAAAAAGCATGCATATTTTTTTGAAATGTGGCTGCATTTTTTAAGATAAGAAAGAGTTTACAAATTATTAATCTGAAATGTTATGGTTTTGGTTGAAAGCAGTGTTGTATATTGTTTATTTTAAAAAGTTCGAAGCAAAAATAGTTCTGTTTTTTTAAGGTAAGAAATTAAAGATTTGCAACTTCAATTTCACTGTTTTAGACAATCTAGAGTATTTAATTTCCAAAAGATTTTCTGGCAAGGCCAGCCATGGTGGCCTTACCTGTGGAGGACAAGGGGGAAGGAATTCCCAATCATAACAAAAACGTTGTATAACTTTCAATCCTGGCTAAAACCCTGTATGAATTATAAAAATATAAGTAGAAATACTTAAGAGTAATTAAAAAAAAAAAAAAAACTTATCATAAATAACAAATTTGCTGCTGTTAAGAGTGTTACTTGTTATGCAAACCTGATTATCAAATTATCAAGGAAAGAACCCTTTTTATTCATTGAAATCAGGGTCCACAAGTAAGTCAGTGCCAACAAGGTTCAACAAACCAAAATATATGATTCATCATCAAAATTATAGCTGTACTTCTCTCTCACCTTTTCTTTAAAACTGAGCGTTAAGTTTCCGCGCAGGTCTACAAACACAAAGTTTACAGCATCTATCTTATCTATGATCTCGTTTACTTGATCCCTTTGTCGATTTGTCAGTGAAGCCTAATTCCTTTTCTGCCCCCTCCCTTCCCTATAAAACTTTTGATATATGGTATTTTTTTGATTTTTTTTTGCTCTACCATACTTAGTTAGTTCTAGTATTTATATTTTAAAATGAACTTTATCCATAAACAATGTAAATTCATACATTGATTCCATTTTAGTTCTTTGAAAAAATGATAGCTCTTAAATGTAAATAAAACGCAAGCAACAAACCTGAAGAATAAGTAACACTTTCATTGATATTTTTTTTATTTCTAGGTATATATAAGTAAAATAAATTATTTAATATTAAGGAATAACAGTCTGTAATATGATATTGTGAAAAAAAAATCAAAAAAATGCAATATATCAAAAGTTTTATAGGGGGGGGGGGGGGCAGAAAAGGAATTAGTGCCGTTTTATTGGGCCTACTAGGTGAAATTTGTCAACTTGTAGGATAGTTTGGTTTGGGTGAATCTCAATAATTTTAGGATGCCTGAATCGATTTTCAACAGCTACATCATCTACCAGAAGGAACGAGCGATGAGAATACTGTTGGATATATATTTGTCTTGTCGTAAGCACCTCATTTACATGAAATGCAATTAAGCGGACATTGCCAGGGCTCTTTATGAATTAAAATCAAGTTTGAAAAATAGGTATTAGTCTTAAATTTAAATTCAAATATAATATATATATAAATACATAATATATATATCTATTTTTTTTATATATGTATATATGACAACGTAATTCAACATATTTCCAATATATATATTTTTAACGTGGGGCTAGCAATCAGTTTCAAGCTATTTATTTCAGAAAGCTCCAATGGGTTTGGTTCTAGTGAACTTAAAGCTCCTATTTGTGCTTATGGTAATAACCGCTCAGTCAGATAACCATAGAATTATCGTACAAAAATGCTACTCATATGCTGAGTGGATGGTACCTAGATTTTAACCCGGAACTTTATGGTTGTGAGCCAGATGTATCTTACCAACTAACTTAGTTATCCGTGTATAAAAATTCAAAATTCGGTTATAGTTATAGCAGAGGTAATTAATCTTACAAAAAATGAAGTCTTATGTTGAAATATAGGCGCTAATGTGTTTTCACACCCCCTATTTTTTCGTTGCAAATAATTCTCTGAGCTCTAAAGTGTCTATTGAAAACAAATTTCAGAATAAAAATTAAAAATAATATAGCCTGAAGACGAGAGCAGTTTTTCTTCCGTGACGTATCTGTAATAAATCAATTAATCTCATGCATGGCCATGATTTCACATTGTGTCAAATACTGAGTTCGCTGCCAGCTAGTGCTTGTGCATTATACAAAGACAGTAAAAACAATAAAATATTTATTTGCTAGTGAACATTATTACCAATATGAGGGCTATGTCAGTTGTTTTGTTTTGTAGGGTAACAGTATAACTGTACCCTAAAACCCTTATCATAAAGCCATACATCTATAATAATAAAAATAGTAATAATAAAAATAACTTATTTTCCAAAATAATACTACAACAAAAAAATTTTATTTATAATTATTCAATTATTTTATAAAAAAAATATTAATACTATAAAAATTATTAAAAACTGGAGAAAGGAGTGACACCATTTGATAGTTCTTGACAAAATCCTATAAAGTTCATGCAAAAAGTGTTAAAAAAAATAACCAGACAAAATAAAAGGAGAAAAAAAAGAGAAAATATTCATACGAAAAACTAAAATCAAAGAATAAATAGAGACTCTAATGACAATCTTTTTGAATTGATACCGTTTTAACAGGCGAAAACAGGGAGTTGGAGTAAATTTGTAAATTTTCAAATTCATTTACAAAAGAAACAAGAAGAGATTTAAAGATTCTTGAAAAGCTCACAGCAAATGATATACCGACTTTTCATGATCTCATATGATAATTTCTCATTAACAACAAATTACTCTCCATCATGCGGTCTTTATAAGCTTTTTATTTCATAAAGAATGGTGGTGGAGAACAAAAAAAATAGGAGTAGGTGTGAGAAAGCACATAGTGCTGAAATATAGATATTTATGAATATAGCCTTTCATTTAATATAAATGTAGCTAAATGTATTTCTAGCGTGTTTGAATCTTTAAACGTGGGGTCAAAAGATAACTTAGGTGTAATATTTATAGAATATGAGCTAACTGGGTATTAAAAAGTAATATAAAAAGTAGAAGCCTACTTTTTTAAATTTTTTCAGCAGCTCTGGAGAGAGGTCATTAAGTTTATTTGACCTGAGTATGAGTGACTTCAGATTATTCAAATTATTAATTGTTTTTGGAACAACAGTTAAATTTTTATTACTTAAATTTAAATGTGTTGGTTTGTTTTTTAATGCAGTTAACAACGGCATGGTTCCCATGTGTTCAGCGGCCATATTTGTTATTATCAATATTGTCATAGTCGGCTACCGTAAATAGGAAAATTATAGTGGACATACATATATTTTCAAACTCTTAAAATTTTAAGAATTTTATGTTTAAAGAAAGTGTCCATAGTTTTTGTTTAAAATCTAATTTTAAAAATTTACGAAGTCGTTAATGATTTAATTTGCATGAATATGTTTGGGATGAAAAGATTGTTAAATAATTAACCAGTCGAGATCCCAATTGACATTAAACAAGTGAATTTTTTTATTGAATTTATTTTAAGTTGTGTTTTTTACTTAATATTTAGAGCATAATCATGGATTAAGCGAAAGTACTACTACTAGTACTATTAGCTACAGTTTTATCTATATTTATTTCGTGTAAAGTGAAGATGTACAAAATGGTGGTGCTCCTAAACATTATAAAGTTTGAGTTTTATAATGTTTGGGATTTTATAGTGTTTGTTAATAAAAGGTATGTTAGTTAATAATATCAACAAAAGAATTTTATTTCTCATTCAAAAATCTAAACAACCATTATTCTGACTAGAGATGTAAATAATATAATAAATACTTATTTTGCTTTTCTTTAAAATCTTTTTCTCCGGGCTTGAGTTTCAAAAAATTTTCCTGCTTCTGTTTATCCTTTTTGTAGTTTGCCATTAGAGCAGTTTTAAACCTGTTACACAGTCACATTACAGTGAAAGTGAACTTTTTTTTCAATTGAAATTTTTCTGAAAAGTTGGTTGTGCATATTCAAATATACCTAGATCTATACTTAATGCTTTTTTTATATTTATTATTTTGTAAAAAGCATGTTAAGTTTGAGGACATGTTCTTAAAAAGCATATGTAGCATTATGAACATTAACATAAAATTGTAAAAAGGTTAACATTTTTTGTTTTCGACTGAAACGTTGTTTCGTAATGATTAAAAGGTAACAAAGAAAAAAAATTGTGCTTATCAAAATTTTCAAGACAAGCCTTCTGATACAAATGTAACAGAAAATATTTTGTAAATTTTACATATTTATCAACCATTTGCCCAAATACTGTGAAAGCTAACTGAAAACTGAAACATGGAAGTTAAATTTCTAACTTTTCCCAAATACCATACATAGATTATATTGTTAGGGAGGTCACTCAAAATTTCAAAGTGATCAAAATCATCCAATTTTAGTCTCAAATGAAAGATCTTGGTCTCTCA
>JAUZNK010037746.1:0-17701 GCA_035046665.1 Euphysa ruthae
GGAGTACATAGAAGATATGACTGGTGTACTAGCCACCAGTACGACCTTTTCATTGAACCCCTTGATGTTCAGTCTTGGGATTTATTTCCAGGTTTTTCTAAACCCTGTTTAAACATTTTTCAAACCTTGTTTGAAAGAAAAGTATTCAGGATTTTTTATATTCTTCTACAAATTTACAACAACTCAAAAAAAAAGCATGGGCAGTCTGATATACTTTATTCTAAACTATTCAAGTTGAAGCTTATCAATGATCATTATAACATAGCCTTATCAAGTTTAGATGAATTTTTCATGGTATAAGCAATCATGTGAAAAAAAGCAATGTTTTCAGCAGATTTAATTTTGACTAGTAGTAGCAGCGTTCACAAGTGTGCATTGTTTTGCTTAAAAAATTACCAGGATTACTAAAACTACGACATGCACATTTTAGAGTGAAATTATTGGTTTTTAAAATTTAACTAATAATTACAATAAAATCTAAAAGAAATCCTTTCATTTTGAGTTCTAAACCATAATCTTGTAAAATAAAAATACCACATATAAACCTAACCATAGTTACCATTTCAGAAAAAAAAATTATATATCAAGAACATCAACATGCTTTATTAAGATGGTAATGTGCATGCTGTCGCCATTATCTTAGGAATATATTTGTTTTAAAAAAACATGAAACACTGTGCACAGTTAAATTTCAAAAAAGTTGCCCATAACTTCACAATATTCATCTGAACATATGCTTTTAATACTTTGTAGACAAGGTTGAAATACATACAAATTATTATTTTTAAAATTTTAATGTTCTTAATAGTGATAACTTGCAGTATTTATGAAAACACTGTGATGAAGTATTTTTTTGAAAAAACATCTTAAATAGTGGAAACTTTTAAAAAAACAACGCGTAAAATATTCTATTTTAAAAAAATTAAAAAAAAAAAAAAAAAAAAAAAAAAAAGGTTTCATTTATGTCATGATTTTTGTTCATATAATAATAAGGGGGTAAAATAAATACAGGCCATTACTTTTAAAATCCTAAAGTGTCCTTAGCAGTTGTATAAGGTATTGAAATTCACACCTATTGCTCTAATTCAAATCTTGGGGTTGTGATTAAGCATATTAATCATTACCCCAAGAAAACAAGGTATTGGTTGATATTTGACTTAAATGAATGGAGATCATAATTCGAAGGAAAATAATACTGCAGAGAGTTCCAAAAGCGAGCAGAACGTAGGAAAAAGCTTGATGAAAAAAAGTTTTTTGTGAAATTTAGGGATCTGTACGTTTAAAGGATGAAAAGCAAATGAAAGCCTTGTAGTCCTTGAGAAAGTCTTAAGTGAAGGTGCTAATCTTTCCTAATCATCAGAGCAGTGTCCATGGAAACACTTATAGAACAGTGACAATGTGGCTACATTTATGCGATAGGAAAGTGGTTGGAGATTCGAACAAAGACTAGGATCAACAAGGTTGAGAATAAGTTTCTAAATTGGGAAAGATGATGTAGACACACAGGCCAGACTCCAGCTCAAAGATGGAAGCAATATTCAATAAATGTTCCAAATGGTAGCCTTATAGATATAAAGTACACTTTTGGGTGGAAGAAAGTGACACACCTGGAATATAGATTCAACCTTCATGGCAGCAGATTTTGCAATTGCTTCAATATAAGAGTTCCAAGAGAAACTATTTGAGAGCTTTAGGCCTAACAATCTAATCTGTGTGGATTCTGTGAGTTCACTACAATTTATCAGCACAGATAGAAGGTGCCCTAAAGGTTTGTGAAAAGAGGCTTCGTTTTTGAAGCATTGAACGACACCAACTATTTTTAAACCAATTCACTGTGAAAAACATCTTCCAAATCAGCTACCAATTCAACCTTAACAAAAGCATTGTTTGTTTTCTTATAGGAAGAAAATAAAGTAGTAAAATCTGCATGTATAACAAGCTTACAAAGAATACTATCAGGAAAATTATTAATAAAAATTAGGTCCCAGAACACAACCTTGAGGGACACAAGAGTAGCAGTTCAAAAAGTGGCCGTCGAAGACCACTTTGATTTCTCTGCCTGACAAAAAAAAGACTTAATGATAATCAAAACCTTACCAGAAATACTATATGACTTCATCTTATGAAGAAGTCCAGTATGCCATACCTAAGACGTTTATTATTAAAGTAAAAAGAAAAACAGAAAAACTAGTAGTACTTATAAAACCTTGGATTCTTGCATTTTCTATTTAGAAATAAAAAAGCTATACTTAAATTAGCCAAATTTGCTGAGTAAAAAAAAAGAAGCAAAAAATAAAACCAATTAAATAATTAACTAAACTTATTTTTTTGTTGCATGGAAAATAATTCATTGTTACCCTCAAGAAAATAGAGTATATGTTTGTTACATTTTTAAGTAAAAATAAACCGTGCGTAGCCTTAAATCTCTCTCAAAACAATCTTCAGTAAAGTATTGTTGAAAAATACAGATATTTTTTTCTGCTAGCTTTCTTTTTTTTTTTTACCAGTTTCACTGCTTCAACCTACTGCAGCACAAATTACCATTAAGAAAAAAATAATGTTTGCTATTAAATATATTATCTTGTCATACATGTGAAACACTATTTACTCTACATTATGTTTTGCTTTTGCGAACTCATTTCCTACACTGATGTCATGCACATCTTCGTTTGTTTGTAAATAGAGGTTTTAAACCCCGGTTTTTCACATTCCATGAATGGAGATACTTTTTTCTTCCTAAATCGTTAATTTGATTTCTATTTTAATAAAAATATATATTATACCAGACTAAATCTAGGAAATAAAAAGAGATAAAAAAAGAAAGAAAAAGAGTTAAAACTCTCTCAAAACTTATAACTTTCTAAAATAAAAAAATATTTTGAGGAAATGCAATGAGATTAATAATCAAAACAACTCCAAGACAACCAAGACAATCTAAACAAGAAAATAAACTCAAATATCAGTTAAAAAGAAAAAAAAAGTTTACCAAGTTTGACATGAGTGTTTTTAAAGGCACCTTTGTTGAAGACAGACATTAAAGGCAAGATGAATCAATTGCGAATTTAGCATTGGCTTGATGCTGATTCTATTTGTAATTGCAACTCTTTGCTTTTAATTAATCGATTAGCAAAACTTTTTTTTTTAAACTTTAAAAGATGGACAACATGAGAACAAATGCCTCTACTGTTTTACTGTTTTCTGGTTGAGCATGTTATAGTATGACATATTATATTCATCAATCATAATTGTTTTTTTAGTAACTTAACCTTATTATTTCTTTTTTAAATATCCCATAACCTTATTATTTCTTTTTTAAATATCCCGTAACCTTTTATTTTTTTCTAAACGTCTAATTTTCTGCAGAAAAGTTAGAAAAATAAGGATAAATGTGAAACATTTCCTTTGGTATGTAGTATTGGTATGCTCACATGGTTTTGTGTCATTTCAGTGATTGGTGTTAATGCACTCCTAGTCTGAGTCTAGTTTTAAAAGTTTTGACCCAAATACTGGTTCAGTGAACAATATTTTCCTAGCTGAAATTGATTCAGTTAAGAAGTTGACATGATTTGAAACAGAGTGAATGGATGCGATCTTTTTTAACAAAAAAAAGAGATGCCTCCTGGATGGGAAGAGTAATGAAAAAAGAAACTGGTTACTCGATCTAACCAACTATATGGAGATTATTTACAAAGCTTTGTCTATCTGAACCCGCTACCACCAACATCACCACTAATATTTTTAGTAGGTCAATTATGTATACTTACTCAGTGGTTTTGACAACTTTTGCTTTTTTAATAGATTCTTCTGGTAATCTGATCTAAATACTCTCTGGTATAGGCATACATAATAAGCACAATATAAACAGATATTATTTGGAAATTTAGAATCTTTGAAAAAATCTTGTTTGTCATAACCAGACCAATATTGTAGAAATAATTATTATTGAACAAATGTTGAGTTGCAAATCAATTTTATTTGAAAAACAAAGACTCTTGCTAGAAAAAACCATATTTCCATAATATAGCAGCTACATTACTAGTGAAAGTCTTTGATATTGCAGAGATAGTTGTTAAAAATCTTGCTACTTTACAGAACGGCAAATTTTCAAACTTGGATGACTATCATCGACATTTAAAGAATTTTGGGCTAATAACAAAAAGAAAAAATAACAACCTCACAACGAGTTCTAATTGTATCCAGCAGTTCTACAACAGGTTGCAAATAATCCTCAACAAACTTTACGCTATCACCTTGATATCTTGTAGCGCAGATATTCTCTAATTTTTCAAGTTGTGTACAAAACAATGAGTTTTCACAAACTACTTGCCAATTTTCCTCCTAAGAACAAAAAAAGTAAATGATTTTCACTTAAGAATAGGGAGCTAAAACTTAATTCTCATTTTTCATCAAAACATGTCTCAGTATTAGAAAATCTAAATGTAAAGCAGGGGTTGGAATAAATCCACCTTTTGCCATTTTCATAATCCAAAAACTATGTAAAATTAAATTAGTTAAAAAAAAAAAAAAAAAAAAAAAAACCCTGTAATAACACAGTTTATTAGTCTATATCTTGAAATGAAGTACATTTACAGAAATAAAAAGACCGAAACCACCAAATAAACATTTAAAGAAAGTTGAAAGATTGTCAGGATATTGGTGCTAATAAAGAAAAAAAACCATGATTTTAGCTATAAATTTCTAGCTAGTTAATCTTATTTTAATTTAGTCAATGAATATGAAGTATTTTCTTATTAATGGCTTTGTTTGTTTGTTGATTTTTAAATAATTGCTAGATAATATTCCTTTGGTTTCTCATTTAAACATTGGAACAGATTAACTGATCACTCTTAATCTTTGATTATATAATAGTTTGATAAAAATATATCTTTCAAGCTTCAAGAAATAACCTGAAAATATTTTAGCTCTTAAAACAAAATTCTTCTGTTAACTAAAAATTTCTATTCCAAGGAAGGCTCATTATTTCAGTAAAGAAACAAACAAACACATTGATAGTAATAACAAGTCCATAACAAGGGAAACTGTGACTTCCTAATATTTCTAAGTAAATAAATAAAAAAAACAATTTTCTTTAAAGAAAAAATAAAAAAAAATCTAGTTTATTACCAGATTAAGAATAAAGATTAGATGATAATAAACTTATTGCACGATTAAAGAAAATAGTTTTTTATTGATTATTTGAGATAATGTGGTCTTAATATGCTTTTTTTATGGAACGAAAACCTAAAATTCATTAGCATAGGCATATACTTGAAAACAGAAGACCGAACTAGATAGAATACTTAAGAGTTGTATTACTCAGTAAACATATAACTAATAAATTAATTCAAATAAATCTAGGCTGAAAAACTACATGCTTAAAATAATCCAGCAGATCAAATCCTTTTTCAATAATTAAAAATAAAAGCAATACCAAATTTTAATAAAACTTTTAGTAACTTCACATATTCTGATATTACATAAGTAAAATTCAAGATGGTTAATCAAAACAAAACAAATTATAAGGTTCTATAATTCAAAACTTACCTAAAAACACAGCCATTTTTAAGGACATTTTGATAGTTAAAAACTATTATCAGAGGTAAAACTATTTCTTAACTCTGACATATCTATACATAAAACTTAGGATTCTTTTTAAAAAATAAAATGTCCCAGGTCACCATAAAATAAAACAAAGTGGAAAAAAGCCTTTGAAAAAAATATAGGAGCATTACGAAAAAGCCAATGAGAGACTAATAATTAACGTAATTTTGTGATTTAAAATATTAACTTTTTGGTGTTCTTGTTCAAATAAAACAAATGATAAAAAAATTAAATTAAAACATAAATTTACATAAAAAGCTTTTGAAAAACAATTTTCCTTGCTTTAATATTCTAAATACATAAATATATTTTAAACAAAATATTTTGATTTCATGTGACTAATTTAATCTTTATTGTTTTGAATTTTCCTAATGAAATATTAAACAGAAAAATAATGTCACATGTAAAATAGGATTTTTTTTTTTTACACTTGGCTTGATAATTTCATCTGAAAATCCATCACAATTAATTAGAAATTTGCAGAAAACTCATTTAAAGCAAACAACGCTAACATGAGTGAGGGAGGAAACGATTAACTCAGAGTCTAAAGCCATCAACTATAGTGCATTTCAGTTACGTTTTGATTTTTTCAAAAGGCTCTTTCATTTTTGGTAAAACCTCAATAACTTGAATCATTACAAAATTATTGAACTGATAAAAAATAATGAATTGAAATCTATCAGCTAAAATAAAAGATCAAAGCAAACTTAAAATCAGAAAAGATAATAAAATTTAATTAATCTCCTCCCTTGTGATTATAATCCACAAGAATTAAAATTTACTTAATAATATTTTATTATTGTTAAGTAGATTTTAATAATAAACAAATGGACCCAGGAGGTAATGCCTATATAGTGCCCGACTGTATGTTTGTGCAAATTGTTTTAAACAATCTAAAAGCTACTATGCTGAAGAACAATTACAAAATTTCCATTAAAAAACCCATTTAACATAAAATAGGAGGACCTTTGCCTCTTTGGAAATTTGTCAATCAAATTAAGCAACGTGATTAATATTAATTAAAACCACACAAACATCAATGCTGAGGATTTTTCAATTTTGTTTATTATGATGACTAACCCACAGTTAAAACCAAATTACCATTATCCTAAAACAATAATTATCTTCTTCAAATGAAAAATAAAATCACAGTAAACAAGCGGGAGCTCTCCCACTTCTCCATAATATTCAGCCCCTTTCCCTAAGTCTTTTTCATTTCCTCCAAAATAGCTTAAAAAAAAAATTTTTTTTTTCAAATGAAATCTATTGCTGAAACGTTGCTGAAACGTCCACCTGCCTATTAAAGGTTTACATGAAAAATACAAGGAATAAATAGAATTAATAAATCAAAATACATTTGGTCACCTCCACAAAAGGAGTAACAGAAAATGTCACTTATTAAATAAAATTATTAAATAAAAAAATAAAGGTGAAAATTGACGTATATAGAATACATAATCTTTTGACTGTTTAGTAAAAGGTTTTATGTTTATATTTTAAAGTAAACTTTATAAAACAAATATTAAAATAGGATTTAATGTGTTAAAACATTGTTCATTCGTGAGATCAAAATGAATTCATGATACTATTTGGCTTTACAGATAATTTTACTATAGTTTGAATAAACCTCATTGCTCACATAGATGTGAAAAACTTTTAAAATAAATTTCCTTGTTTAGAGTTCACACCTAATCATTAGATGATTTTATGGGAATTTAAAACATCAAAGAAATTTGAGACTAAATTATTCTGGATTTTGTGATGCTTTGTCGCTGAGATTTGTACCAGTTTAATGATGCGTGTATGCATTAGACATAAGTTAAAGTTTTCAGTTAGCAGAATTTTATTTATAAAGCAAATATTACTCCTAAATGATTAAGTTTTTAGCCATTAGCTTTTTGCCAGCAATAACTCTTGTTATAGCCCTCTCATTTTAGATTTCCAAAGTTAACTCATTTTCATAGGCGCTCTAAATATTTATAAATACTTAATTTTTTTTTTTTTTTTCAATTTTATTTTTATTTAACAAAATTCATTTCCCTAACCACCTCATCCCCAACCACCACTCCTAACCACATCATCCCCAACTACCACCCCTAACCACCTCATCCCCAACCACCACCCCTAACCACCTCATCCCCAACCACCACTCCTAAAATAAAACTCCGTTCATATAGTTCCTTGCTAGATTGTTCTCCCAGAGCAGTAATTTTTCACTGTATTGCTCAGGTTAGTACTCAAAAAATACATTATCAAAATTAAAATTTTATAGCAGTATTTGAATTTGTATTTTTATTTTAATTCAATCTTTCTGTTTTTTATCATCTTGTATAAAGCAAATATCAATAGTAGTCACACCTAAGTAGGAATGTCGATCTGTATTATTATTTAGCTAGAAAAGCAATGCTTGAGAATTACAATTTGTTCATTTAATGGAATGATTCTATGTATTGCTTTTAAGTTATATTAAGAATTACCCTAATAAATAAATCTAAATTTTTGTATAAAACAGAGACAAATTTTGTAAACATATTAAAATAAACATACAATGTGTTAAAACATTATTTTTGAGATCAAAATAAATTCATGATACTATTTGGTTTTGTTGATACTTTTACTCCTTAACATAGTTTCATTAAATTTAATATTATAAGGGATATTTAGGGGTGGTGATATGTTTCTATCATTACCTAACCCTTAGCACTTTTTTTTTTATCTTTTATATCAAATAATGGAGATATTCATTTGGATATCCATTCATACTTGTATACATAATAGTATATACGACTGTAGGGTTTTAGGGTGTGAGTGGTTTGTAGCGCGTTTCATTGCAAAGCTTAATGAAAAAACAATATTTTATTAAATTTGAACCATTTTGGAAAGGGAAACAAGTTGGAAATTTTCCTAACATGGTAGTAATATGGTCCTAACATTTAATAGTATGCCAAAAAATTATATTATTATTAAATGCAAAACAATATTTATAAACAATAATATAAACATTTTTATAATTTTAATATATAAAATAGTTAATAATCATTAAAAAAAAAAAAAAAAAGAAGAAAAAAAGCAAAAACAATCATACCATACCAACATTAGGTTATACCCTTAAATCTAGATTAGCTAATATTCTGACAAAGCATAGCATAAAATTCAATCACTTTACACTTAGCAATGTAGAGGTATTAATATCAAAAACCCTAATAAGGTTATCTAACATTTAAAAAAATTTAAAATCAAAAACGTTTTTCCACAGATTTAATCTTGTGCTCCATATAAATTTAACTGCAGGGGTTATGAAGACTCTTACAAAGGACAAACCTTCCCTCGCTTGACAACACCTGTAAGTAAAAATCTGGATATGATTAAAACCTTGCATATATTCAACCATGAAAATTATAACACAAGTTACCTCTGTACTAAGGAATTTCTTTTTTCAAAGATAAAACATCTGCAGAACATCAAGAATAAAAGAAGCCGTCTACATCAACTGGGAGAAATGCTCCTTATAAAAACAGTTGATATCTTGCAATATCACATTATTTAAATCATTATTATTTTTAGATTTTGTAAATATTAAGATTAGTTTAGGTTTAAAGATGTAATTAATATGCATTGTCTTCCCTACTTACGACTTCCCTATAGTTTATTACATTTCAATTAGCTTACAAAATATCAATTTCCTTGCATAATGTAAAACCTCACAACATATTTCATATTTTGAAAATGGGAAACTTGTGATACATGTTTCAACAGGTTAAAAATTACGTCTACTTCAGAACTATTTTACATTTAGTAAATAAAATAATATAAGATTAATATCAATAATATCAAGCAGTTTTTAATGGGTTTTCCCTGATGTGAGCCTGGATATTCAATTTCACAAAAAAACAGAACTAAGCAAAAATGTAAGGCAACTTTGCTCCACAAAAACTATGAAAAAAATTGTGTGTTTTTGAAAAAAACTAACAACTCTTGAGAAAACCTATTGTCAGGGGAACCAAAAATTAATAACTGAAATAAGCAATAACAAAAATATAATGGTAACAACAATCATAGAAACATTAATAATTTATTTCTGTTTTCTTTATGATTAATCATAGCAATATCAGTTTCCTGGATTGTAAATAATTCAAATATATTAAATTGTGCGCATTGTCAACTGGGCATCAAAGGGGTAAATTTTGTTAAATCTTGAGCTTACTTTTTTCAGTAAATTCATTAAAATAAAGAGAACAAACATATAAATAAATAAATAAATAAATATTTTACAACTATGATTAAATCATAGTGGAATCATTTTTTTTTACGATCCAATACTTTTATTTTGTGAAATTGCCACCCACAAGTCCAATTTTCAGGCCATTGGGCCAGCTGTTGGTGATCAATTTCAGGATATATCCAGGAGATAAAATGTGTGTGGACAGTAAGATAAAAAATTCGGTGATGCAATACTTTTACATACAGCTATATTCAAAGCAACAATGTCACCCAAACAACTTTTTATTCAACCCCTTAAAATCAAGAAAGTACTTACATTACTATCCCCTTTAATTTCATACATTATATGTTTTGCATATATAGCCATCATTATAAAGGTGTTAAATCTGTCATAAAAAAAATTAATACAAACACTAAGAAATTCACACACATATCAATTTTAAAATGAAATTTAATCCAAAGAAAACAAATTAAAACAACATTTTTTTTTTTTTTTGAGTTCTTTGCTTCCTAAGTGACAAAAAAATTCCATCAATCAGTTTTGATATTAAATAAAAATAAATAAATAAAAATCAAAAACAAAAAGATCAAATACAGCAGGGGTGGCATAAATTAGAAAAAAAAAATTTAATCAGTGCTTCATGCCAGGATATTAAACCTTGATAAATTTTATAAAGTGTATAAAACTTAGGAAACTATTTGCTTCAGGATAGGAAGGAAACTGCATCTTAGTAATGCATGGTAATACATGTGGTGTTTAAACCTATTATTTCACATTTTTTAAATAATTGAATATACATCTATGTTTTCAGTTTGATTCAAATAGATAAAAAGGAATTTATTTATAATTGATATCTTTAATACAAAAGGATTTGATTTTCAGTTTTATATGTTGGGCTTAAAATCTTGCTAGATTTCTTAACTGAAAATACTTTTTAATAAAAAGGAAACAATAAGGTTTGTAATATTTAAATCGTAGAACTTTTTCTTTACTTGTTTGATATTCTCATACATGCATATCTAAACAACTACTGCTGGCTACTCTTTTTGTTGGTAAGTATTCTCTAGTTGCAATTTTGTTACTAACTTCATTATCAGTGTTTATTGTTTTACTGTAGGGTCTAACACAAGAAGACTTGCCACTTAAGGCTGAATACCATAATGCAAACAAGTTTTTCACCAATATAAGGATATCATAGCTTTGCAATCTCATGTTAGCATGGGTCATCAAAATTTGGCCCAGCAAACAATATCATTAAAAAAAAATTACATTTAATATATTCATACAGAAAATGTGAACCTAAATTTTCGAGGTTCTAGTGCGGGCTGTCGTGTTATGAAATAGGCTTTTGTATGCACAGACGTGTTAGAAGCAATTTAATGATTTCAAGTTGTTCTTTCAGTCATAACTAACAAAAAAAAAAGAATGGTGCCAAGAAATTTTGTCCCCCGGAACAGGGTAACATGACACCATCCATTTTACGGTCAGCAAAAAAATTAAAATGTTTTTTTTTTCAAAAAAAAAAAAAACTAGTAGGTTAGAAAAATAATTTTAAGAGGACCAACATTTATATAAAATTTAAATTGAGTATTTCAAAAGTTATTCACTTAAAAACATTGTACAAATTACAGATCCAGAATTTACAGTGTAAACACAAAAAAGGCTGTAATTCAGTAAAAAGTTGATAGACATCTTTAATATCTCCTCAAGAAAAGTATTTAATTTCATTTATATTCTAAAATGGTAGCAATATGCCCCAAACAAGGAAATCTTGATTATTTTGTTTACCCACATATTCTTTCTGGGAAAACTATAGCTCACTGTAGATGAAAAACAACAGTAAAACCCCATATATTTCTGACTTTTTGATCTGACCCCACTAAGAAGCGTGGTGGGTCAGAAGATAAGGTTGTGGAAAAAGTTGTTTAGTGGTGAGTCAAAGTTCAAATTTCCATTGAACTATACGTTGAAAGTTTGTTTCATAAATTTATATTTTTTTACACATATGTTACATGTTGCGAATGTCATTTTCATTGTTTTTCTAGAACTCTGAAATTCAAAAGTAGCTGGACACATTGTTGAAAGAACGAAACAGTTATACGTCAGCTACTGATTTATTTGAATGGTTGAAAAACTTTAATATCAAAGATTTGCGAAATGTTAATGCTTTATAACATTCAAACTGCTATATGTTTTTATATGTATATTTATGTATATATATATGTATATGTATATTTTTAAGATACAACGATTGAAAGAAGGATTTACCAAAACTCGAAACAACGAGTTAGGTAACGTTACGTCAATTGAAGTACGAGGTGCTCTAAAGTTGAAACAAAACCATTTAACAGACAGTATTCCAGAATTATTTTTTCACGACCACCTTCAAGACAGCAACCTGAAAGGGTTTGCACTAAAAAATACAAGGAAATGGAAATTGAAAAGTTCATAAACATCTCCAACTCTTCCACTCTCAAGACATTTTTTAGGAAAATTTTCATAATAGATATTTATTAGGCTTCTTGAAAAATCAAAAGAACTTTAAGAATAGATACCTAGTATCCCTGGTTGGTATTCTCTCCAAAAACTTGTACAAAATCAGGCTGGAAAACTTTCCTGGAACAGCTATTTAAAAAGTTGAAAAAAAATCATGAAAAAAAAAAAAAAATTTAACAGTGACTGATAACTTCATATTACTTTGACATTAAAAACATTTTATAGCAGGCATTAAGAAGCATGGCATTAATTTTATTTCCATCAATTTTCAAAGTTTGCAGTGACTATTAGTAACTATTAGTAACCCAATCATAGTGTAAAAAGTGAAGGAGAAATTCTAGAATTAGTCTCTAGACTCCTCGTTTATCTCTATAATAATGCCATAGCGTGAAACACCTTCATGCCTAGATTTAACAAATGGTTAACTAGTCATTAATTTTATTTACGTTATGAAGTAGTGATAATGTAATGTCAACAATTGCTTAATTATGTTGAAGATTTTCATTGGTTTGTTTTAACAATGATATTACAAACATTCGGCATTAAACGTTTTTGATTGGTCGTTTTTAAACAATGGGCTGAACTGGAAAACAATAGAATACATAGGGTCAATAAATATTTAAAGCAAAAATAATAACAAACCAAAACTCAACGAACTGATTTTTGTCCACATATAGTTTTTATATGATTGTCTTTATTTAATTTTAGACTACATTTTAAAGTTTCCACATTCTAAAATGCAATGTGCACCAATTAGCCAAACCTTGATGGGTATACAGCAAGTTTTATTCATATTTGTGAGCCTCATTACAATGCCATTTATCTTGTAAAAAGTTTATACCCTGACGAAAAAGATTTAAAAAAGCAAGGAAACTTACTTCATGTCCCAGTTTGACTAAAAATTTTTATTTACAGGAAGAAATTACTCTTTAACATTTAAACAATTTTAAAATTAGTATAGAATAGTATAGCTAAAAGCAAGTTGTTAAAAAAAGGAACAGAGTAGTACACTAAGCTTAAAATAAATTTATCTAGTCATTCAGTTATTATAAATTGAAATTCTGATTTTTACATCACAGAATTCTAAAAAATCACTATAACTGTAAGTAATACATCATTAATATGTGCAAATTCCCAGTTAAACCAGCCAAAAAATTTATCAAGTATAAAAAAAATTTAATAGATATAAAACCATTCTACAACAGCTTTTTAGAAAAATAAAAATAATAAAAGAAGAACATGTAGTGCTTCATTTTAAAAATTAAAATAAATAAAAAAAAAGAAAAAAAAAGCACATAAAAACCTGCAATCAAGGTGCTTGTCTCAAAAGGCAAAATAATAAATAATTTGAAAAGAGTATTTACAAAATGTTCATTTCTAAGAAATCTACTTCAAAAAAATGCTGTCTTTTAAATTCAGAAAATTAATTGCCAAAGATAAGTCACTTGAATTTTGATAAATTACCAGAAAAAAATAAATATTAGTAAAAGTTAGCTTTTTCTCATGGCCTGTTGCTATGGATCAAAAATATTTTTGATTTGGTTGCCGTATTAGGTCACATGGTGGTTTCTTAGGTTTTTTTTATTTCATAAACAGTTTTTAAAATTATATGATCCATGCCAGGTTCATTAAACCTTGGGTTATCTAACAAAATAACATAATCGCGATTTTGTAAAACTAAAGTTAAGAACAGTGTTTATGAATCAGGTTTCAGGAAAGCAGTACCAATTTCATCACAACTATAAAATATTTCAAATAAAAGATTAGAAGCCGTTAAAAGAGCTTTGAGATGCTGAAATAGCAAATAGAAAAGTAAATTAGCAAATTTGCATTTTCATTCAAAAAATAAAAAAATATTAAATAATTATAACTTAAATTTTGCTAATATTTTGCATAAAAACTTAAAAACTAAGATAAAATCCCATGAAAATGAATGTAATTGAGGGTGGGGTAAGAGGGTTTTTGACAAGGAAATTATTTTTTTAGTGACATAAGTTTTGTCTTCTTACTGACCTAATCAAGAATACGTGGAGTTACAAAAATAGCAGATTTAATAAAAAGCCATAAAATAGTATTCAACAATAACAATCAACAACTGATAGTGCACATGTTTCCATTCCCTGCGAAATAATTAACATTCTTTATTAATTCTTAACTTGATTTCATCAACATAACAATAAAACTAGTAGTAATTCATTAACTGATAAACTCTGCAAAAATATGTGGCCATGCAGGACAACGTGTTTCATGAAATCCTATATAATATTTATTGGGTTAATCTGTCACCTATATTATTTCAAACAGGAGTTTCAAATTACTAAACAAAATAGAAGCATGTTTTTGTTATTAGTGAGATGTACCTTCAAAAACAATAAAAATGTTCATGCAGAATTTTAAAAACAAATTTTGTAGGAAGTGTCTATAAAGAATTAAATGACATGATAATATCATATCAAGCAGATAAAAGAATGCCTTAACAAGATAAAATATTTAACTGCTAGATATTGGTAAACAATAGACAAATCTCAATTTCTTAATCTCTTTTTACCTGATCAGACAATCACTGTATTTGTTTAATATGGGGGACACCTCATTCCTAAATATTCATGTTTTTGCTTTGGCATTGTCCTGATTTGTTAAAAAAATTTCAAAACAAAACCACCAAAAATGAAATTTGGCTCAAAAAAAAAAAAAAAAAAAAAAAACAATTCTATCAAACAATTTATTAAATCTTCTTTATGAAAATACCAAAATGTTATTTACTAAACTAACTTAATCATTTTGGCCTGTGGTAAATAAAATAAACAAACAAACAAATAAAACAAATAAATTAAACTGGTCTATAAGAAACTATGAGCACAGGAGCTTAGTTACATTCTCAGAAAATTAAGCAAGTCTTTACTTTGATTGATTCTTATTAGATAAATAGCAGAATAAACATTTATTCTAAAAGCTTATTAGAATAAAACAAAACTCTAAAATGTCACATGGTCTCCATAGCAAAAAACATAATGGAGTAAAAATACCGTTTTAACGGAGCAGCTATATCCTTCAAGGATATGGTAAGCCACCTATAAGTGATTTGTTAAGTGAGTGTCAAGTGAAAAAATAAAGTACTTCTTGTGTATTCAGATAAGTACTTCTTGTGTTCAAATAAAATTTGTGAGAGTAAAATCAAATCTAATGCTCTTTATAATTATGCAAGTATAAATAATTATGAAATTACTTATAAGTGAGAGTCAAGTGACTAAAGATTTAAAAAACGACTTTGACTATTAGAAATACAAACAAAATTAATAAAAGAACGAACTCTATCAAAAATTATCTTTATAAACTATTGGCTACTTCACTTTTTCACCATTATTCTGGAAATCAAAACACTGTCAGAATTAGACTTAAAACAACTGCTGACAAATAATTTTCAGAAAATTTCAAAAGTGCATACACAAGGGTGCCTACTACAAAAAGAATATTGCTTTGGGAACCACCCTATCCCAATCAACTTCATAAAAAATTGTCAAGTAATTCCAAATTTTTTGTTTTATTTTGAAAAAACAAAGAAAAAAAAAATCTCACTTACTATATAAACATGCTTTTTAAATGAATAGAAAACATTCTGTGTCAATTTGAGCCACATTAGTAGAAAATATATCACACAGTTCAACAAGCATTTAATATGTGTAGTAAAACGTGTATTGTGATCCATGTTTTCCAATACTAACTTCACTTAAAAATTTTGCTTTCAAATCAACTTGTATCACAAAAAAAAAAATAATAATGATAATAATAAATAATTAATAAGCCAAGTCAAAATTTTTATAAGCTTGATATTGGTTATATCAAACAGATAAAGAATTCCTTTATAAAGCAGATAACTATAAGCAAAAGATATAAAACAATAAATAATAATATAAAACAGAATAGTAAATATAAACTACTATTATTTATAAAAACAAAATTTATTTTCATTCAGTAGAATATAATAATAAATAAATAATAATAATAATAATAAACCAACCAAAATTTATAAAAACAATGGCATACATCTCTTCAGTTACTTGAAATCATAACTAATTTCAAAACATGAGTAATACTTTAAGCTGGCATACCATTTCAAAAAATTTCTTAGAAGAAGGCTTTGAGAACATTCGTAAATTTGGAATACAGATGCTAATCCTTTTTATTCCTAAGTCATATAGTTTGACATTTATTCATTTTTAGAGGCAACGTTAACTGCTATGTTTCATGTGTCTTTTTTTATTTGTAAATTTTTTTTTAAATCAACATAAGCATAACTACTTACCTCTATTTTTAGTTATGAAATTTCATTTCAATTTTATAACTTACCCCTGTTGTTAGTAATGACATTTCACTTGAATTTCATAACTTACCCCTGTTGTTAGCAATGACATTTCACTTGAGTTTTATAACTGGTTTCATGAGGAGATCTAAATAAAAATGAAATTAAGCAATACCATTTAGTGAAAAAAAAAAAAAAAAAATTGGTCAAAAAGATTTCCTGTAACAAAAATAAACATGATCACTTTTTTTCATTATAACTTTTTCTTAAGCTAAACTTCACAAAAAAATAAGATAAACAAGACAAACAAGAACTTATTCAATTAATAACCAAGCAAAATAATTCATTTTACTTCAAACCATTCCATGGTCAAAAAATATTTAGGCTCAGTACCAAAACAAAGTCAACAGATAGCAACGCGGGTAAAGAGAAATCCTCTACGGATTTTATATTTCATACAAAAATTTCAATAAAAGATCAAACATTTGAAATTTCAAAAACGCCATTCTCGGTAAAAAAAAATACCTGTATTTGGATCCAGTACAGACTAAATATTTTTGACAGGTTGCTGAAGCCCTTAATAGTCTAATGATTTTCTGCAAAATTTCACAACAATACAATAAACAGATCTCAAAAAATTTAGCAAAATGTTGACTTTAGACATGACCATATTTGAGCATATTAGATTCCAGTACCAACACAGAAATCAGTCTTTTTCAATTAGACTCTCAATGAGACCCAAAGATTACCAGCAGTGGTGGTGTAAATATTATGATTAGATATTTTCCAATTAGTATTTGATCAACAGCAGTGATGGTGTAAATATCATGATTAGGTATTTTCCAATTAGTATTTGATCAACAGCAGTGGTGGTGTAAATATCATGATTGGGTATTTTCCAATTAGTATTTGATCAACAGCAGTGATGGTGTAAATATCATGATTAGGTATTTTCCAATTAGTATTTGATCAACAGCAGTGGTGGTGTAAATATCATGATTAGAAATTTTCCAATTAGTATTTGATCAACAGCAGTGGTGGTGTAAATATCATGATTAGGTATTTTCCAATTAGTATTTGAT
>JAUZNK010037768.1:0-17698 GCA_035046665.1 Euphysa ruthae
TAGATATAAACAGCTCAAAAAATTATCATCAAGTTGGTTTTATGCTATCTAATACAGCCAATTAAAAAACAGTAATTTTTCCAAACCATTTTTTTTTTTTTTAATTTAATTTAGGCATTTTACAAAATATTGCAGCAATCAACAAATTTTCTTAATGACCAGTAAAATTTGAAGTGTTATTATTAGTCATTTGCTGAATTTAGCGAATAACACAGCATTCCTGGATTAACTTGTCATTTAGTAATGAATGCTTAGGTGAATGCTTAAATGGATCCAGGATCAATGCGTTAAATACTGAGTTTTTTGCAAGCTAGCTTTTTTGCACTTTATTGAAACAGTAAAAAGAATGAAAAAATTATTTGGAAGATTATTTGGAAAATATCACCAATATGAGGGCTATGTCAGTCATTTCGTACCATAAACTTATTAGTAAGTCACTGTGGATGTAGGGTAACAGAATAACCATACGACAAAACTCTAACCCTCAAGCTATATACACTTCTTTAAATAGCTTGCACCGAACTCATGATATACCAACTGTAGATCCAGGATAGGAAATAAACTGAAAAACTTAACCCAAGGGTGAGAAATATGTGCCTATAACAACAGAATAACATATAACATATCTTTTGAATATAAGTATGCTTAAAATGTTACCAGTTTTAAAAAAAAAAATACTTACATAAACGTTTATAAGTTAAATGATGGATTAATAACCATCCACTCTGTTAAGGTTTAAGCAGTTTTAAAAATATAAGTAAAGGAAGAAGATTTAAGAAGGTAAAATACCTTAAAGTGGACCAAAACCTTCTTTTATTTAGGTATAATATGTATTTTAATAGATGAATCTTTCAATATACTACTTTCAGGAAAATAATTAAAAATAAGTAAAATAAATTTTAAAAATGGTAGAATTAGAGGAAGAAAAAGAAGTATAGGGAAAATAACAAATGACTAAAGGTAAAATGATTAACTGAGTGCAAATATAATTACTTTCATCAAGAAAGCCTTAATATTTGTCAATGAGATGTTTTAACAGTGGATTTTGTATTTGATTTGAATTTAGTTTTTAACATCCAGTTTTGGGCGAGACTTTTTAAAACCATTCCAATTTATGATACATTGGAATAATGCAGTGGAAAGTCTTCTATGTTTACGGGTACAAACCAATGGTATATTTCAGTAATTAAGTAATTATTCTGCCACAAACAAATATACATAAGTTATGAAAGACAAGAGAAAAAATAAAAACAATAATAAACAACATTAATATAAAAACTGATTGTGGTAAGGATAGACACAAAAGCATGTCAGTCACAACAATATTTCCATTGCATTGTGGTACCGTTATACATAGTTTTTACAAACCATTTATTAAGTTAATTATTTATAATCAATAAGAATAAATTAATTATTATACTTAATAAGTACTTGCCATAGCTGCTTACGTGTTTACTTGCTTTCTGACATATTATCTTTTTCGGTTACTTGCTTACTAGCTTATTTATTTACTTGATTTCCTGCTGTTGTTGAAAATGAGACGACTTAATTAAAGTTGTCTCATTTCCAACACGATTCATAAAAATGCAATTTTCAATGAACAAAGACAATATTAGAAAATTTTAAAAGTTAAAATTAAACGATTATAAGATAATTGTGTGTGTTCAGACAAATCTAACTATATATCATCAATGACACCTAAGTATTTTTCACACATTGTTTTGGTATAATTACTTTTTATATCTAAAAGTATTTACTTTTTTGCTTTAGGTCAGTTATTTTATTAGAAGGATAAAAAAATCAAAAGTTAACATTTGAACGCATTTAAAACATAGTTTATTTGCTTTAAACTATTCTGTTAAAAATTTCAAGTCTCTGTTAAGCATCACTACAAGTTTTTAACAGTTTGAATTTGAAAGTACCAAGCTTGTGTCATCTGCAAAATGGAATAAAGAAGAAGATAAGATTGCTTCATGAAAATCATTTATGTATAGAAGAAAAATTAAGGGGACTAAAATAGAACCTTAAGGTACACCGCATGTTATTGGTTTAAGCTCAGAATTGACATTATCTACAGAAATAAATTGCCGTGTATTCATCAAATAAGATTGGAAAATAGCGGTGGATAATTAAAATAGCGCTCCTTTTACGTCGGTAATTAAAATAGCGCCAGTTTAGCTTAGGAAATTAAAATAAAATAAAAAAAAAATTGTATCCAATAACAAAAATTCATTTACGTCACATAATATTAAGTGGTTAATACAAGGCAAAATGTTACCAGACGTTTATTTTTGAACAGATAACAATAACAACGTAGAAATGAATATGTTTGATATTATAAATATTTTTTAGGTTTTATATATATTTTAAATCTAATTAATTCCTATATTAAAAAAAAAAAAAAATTCTTTAACCATTTATTTTAGAAAAAAATTGTTTGCTATTAACACCGTTTTAAAGAAGAATAACAAAAATTTAATGAAGAGATTTCAATTTAGAAAAGATAGGAAAAATATTCAACAATTCTGGCAAACTTTTTTAAGTCATTTTAAGTTTCTCTTGTCGACAAAGTAGGCATCTTTTACAAATACTTTTATAAGGTGGCAATTTTTTCAAAACGGACAACAAAAATTTTATGAAAGGCTAAACTACGACGCCATCTAATGACCTACTTGAAATTATAAAAATTTGTTATTAAATACTAAACGATTTCTTATTTCTCTGAGTGCCATAGTGAATATTTTTAGAAATATTGTTTTAAAACAGACCACAAAATTTTGAAGATTTTTTTTTTACTCTGCCTTTCTTTTCTCAACATAGTATGGAAAGGAGATTTTAAGTTTTGACAATTGAATTTTTTTAGTTAGCTTACCTTAATTAAACTTTTTCTCACTTAGGGAATTACGGAACAGGCATTAGAAGTTAGACCTGAAAATTGAACGAAGGACTCTCTCCAAAATAAACACCTATTTTATAGAACTGTGAATATTAAGGAGTTTGGTGTAGAAAGAAAAACTTCCCTATGAATACCTAAAATCAAGTGAAAATTTGACCACAATGGAAATATTGTTGTGACAGACAATTTTTGTGCCTATCCTTGCCACCATTTGTTTTTATCTTAATGTTTTTTTTTTTTTTTTTTTTCTGTTGTCTTGTAATTTTCATAGCCAAATGTATATTTGTTTGAGGCAGAATAAATACTTACTTAATTACATAACTTAAGGAATAGGATAAAATTTGATTATAAAAAAAAAAAAAAAAAAAACTGAATTGACAATATAAATTAGGTCTAAATGTCAAATAAAAGTGTCTCTCATATGAACAGCATTTGTTCTTGAAACAACTTTCACAATCGAAAAGTATTCAGTTGCTACAAAATAAGTTTGTTGCTATGACTACTACTGCAAGAAGAAATTGTTTGTCACCTAAATGTCCTTTTATAAGGAATAATCTACGCAATGAAATAAAAAATAATTGAAAACTTAAATTGCTAAATTATTATGGCTGAATAAAAAATGACTAATGCAATTAAAATTTATAGATACTTGTTCACAGAATGTTAAACAACGAATTTTTCAAAAATATGTTATTCAATTATAATTTCGAAGAGAAAATATCCCTTCGGTAGAATTTGGAAAAGAATTTCTTATTAAGATTTATTTTAATTTTTATATGGATACTGAAAACTTTAAGGAGAGTTCTGAAGTGAATTCTTCTTAAATTTTTTTTTAAAGTTAAAGATCAATCAACTCAAAATAATCAACGAAAAATAATAAAAGTAAGCTATGTTGGAATAAAATCACTTTTTAAAAATTACGGAAATTGACCAGTCATAGAAAAGTCATGATAGAGTCTCAAATAATTTAAGATAGTCATAGCAACAATATCCTTGCTTCTAAACCTTAACTCTTCAATTAGAATTAGAATTTATATCTTAAATTATTAAGTTGAATGTTTAAATAAAGTCAATTACTATGTAAGAGAAAAATTAAGAACTAGTGGCATGAAAATTTTTTATTAATATTTGTTTGTTTGGTCATCAAAATTCATAACTACAAATGGTATATCGTTTCCACACTTTAACTCTATTGTATTAAACTTTACACTGGGAAGCACTAATGATGACCGTAAATAATAAGCCTAAATATATACTTTAATTTTCACCCTCCTTTAAGATAAGAAAAAAATTTTTACACATACCGGGTTCAACAAAGCTGGTTTCATTTTCAGAAGCATAGCTTGAAATATTAAACCAGTCAATTTCTTTTCTAATGGCTCATTTAAAAGTGCATTATTGAGCTTATATAAAATGGTATTGTATGGTGGAGCAATTAAATTTTTATTTATAGAAAATTCTTAGGATATCTGATTTTTTTTTAAATTTTATTTTAATGTCTCTGTCGGTGGATCAAAAGTTACTGTAATGCTGCTTTGAAACTAAATTAAAGAAATACATGTTACACAATAATGCGAAGATACAGTTGTAGAAAAAGCATTCATGACAATATTATCTTTAGCTAAAATTGTAAATAATCTTTTTCAGAATTCGTGGTAAAAGTGTACATTCCATCTCATTTTTCTGAAGAAGATCCCTCTTGTAATTTCTAGTACTCGGTCGTACGACACGCACATTCCTAACTCGAAAGTATGGTCAATGAGTCTCCTTGATCACACAGTAGCATAAATCTTTACACTAGTATATAAAACAATCGTTGCTTCTCTGTGTATCATACGATATTTGACATTATCTGCGGCTGTGCTGGACTTTTTTTTTCTAAAATTGCACCTGATTTGCTGTGTACATGATAATAATACCTGGCTAAATCCTTTATTTGTAAATGTTGTTCTATCAAAAAGCATACTTACAAAGATTAACAATTGTATCTGTACAGAATTCTTCTGGGAGCCATGAGTAAAGTAGCTTTGAATTCGTTTTTCAACGTAAACTTTGCTTTTCGTTTTCGTAAAACAACTGCGTTTAATAATACCATAAATCAACCAAGTTCGAGAACAGTCTTTAGTAAACGCTTGTCTAAATCTTTTTAAAATAACATCGTTATCGTTTTTTTTCAGAGTTTGTTTTTCTAATTCTGGAGCTGCTAGTAAGAGCTTATCATTAAATCTTGAAACATGACTTTGATGCAAAATTTTACTGTAAGTTGGCAACTCAATATGACATAATTCTAACTCTGCAACTTCAAACGCAATACCAGATTCCTCTCTACGTTTTTCATACACATGCATAGAAATCTGATTGAAAGCCATGGCTTTATTGAATGCCCCGGTTTGCTTCCAATTATTAACCTCAGAAGTTTCATCATGCTTTGACTTTTTCTAGTAATTGTTATACATAAACAACAGTTCCTATGATAATAAAACTCATTAGAAGTTACATCATCTGATTAAAGTTTAGAAAGAAGTTCAAGATTGCTCAAATATAATGAAGCATTTTTCAACTTTTCCGTAATAGCTGTCACATACTCTTTATTAGTTTGCATGCATAGTTCCTGCAGCACAAAGATTCGTGGATGAATCTTTTTTTTGAACAAATGCAACATATTATTTATTTGGTTGTTTTTCTTTTATCAGCACCAATACTTCGTTTTGGTGTACTGTTACTTACTAAATCTATATCAAGAGGCAGCTCTACTATTCTTCTTTTTAAACGATTTAGCATGTTGTATTTACTACAGCAAGGTTTATGGTGGACTGCTTTTTTCGATTTTAAAGTTTCCAAGCCTAACAAACATATTTAGATGTATTATGTTATTATCAAACATAGGCAAATGACCTCACGTTGGAATGCGGCGGCTTCAAATTTAGCAAAAACAGCAAAAACACTCAAAGCTGGCCAGTAAATCAGGATTAAACATTATTTTTTCTGATTGAATTTCTCTAAATGTTAAACTAATTATTTATTCTAATTTTACAACGTTCAAGTTTATTGCTTTCGAATTAGCGTTCGAATTGGGACTTGAAATACAAAAGAAGGTGGAGCTACCTCCTAGCCCTTACAGCCCCTTGTGAAGTGTGTTATCATTCTTAACTTTATTACAGGTTCACAGAAAAACGAAATATGGGTGAAAATGCAAAATAACAGTACCCAGAGCCAGTACCTAAAAGTACAAGGAATGCAGGCACCATGTAGTTCAAAAAGCAAATGACAAACAGGTCAGAATGTAAGCTTTCCATTTCTTAATGATAATCCATGCCAAAAAAACTTTTCACATTTAAGCTTGTTGGTTTCAATTTTTCTTGCAGCAAGAATTGTCAATGAAGGAAAATTAACGCCTGTATAACACTTGTATTCAGTCTATGTATGTCTGTATT
This sequence comes from Euphysa ruthae, assembly GCA_035046665.1. Classification (NCBI taxonomy): domain Eukaryota; kingdom Metazoa; phylum Cnidaria; class Hydrozoa; order Anthoathecata; family Corymorphidae; genus Euphysa; species Euphysa ruthae. The sequence continues at coordinate 6,331 of JAUZNK010037768.1, forward strand.
AGGACTTTGTATGGAAGGCCATTTACGCTAACAATTATGCTGTGTGTGCTATTTTTTTGCCGTTGTAAAATGTTTCTTTCGGTTTTTTTTTTCAGATCAACTACGCTACCACGTGAAACTCCATCAACACCACAATGAACGACCACTATTACTACCACTACAACAGACATTCAGAAAAATACTGCTTTTCAGAAAGAGCACGCTCTGAACAGATAATTGAAGCGGCACAGTATTTAATGGATGAGGTATATACACGTATCAGCGATTTAGACACTGTTAAAAGGTTGTTTAATGTAGACTTTCATTACCGTAACCACTGCTTGAAAAGATATTTTTGTAAATCGTTTAAACAGCCACAAAAATTTGACTTCGAGGTACAGCCATCTGGGAAACTTTCCTGAGAGAGAAAATGAAGCACCTATTTAAAATAGCAAGTTAGAAATGTTTTTGTTTGAAAGTTTCGGTGATAAAATACAATTCTGCGACTCAGAAAGAAAAAATGAATCTACCTACGTAATCTCCAAAATTTCAAATAATGATGTTATCAATATTTTACGGTCTATTGACTTTACCCGTGCAGCTGCACAGGGTGTACGAAAATCACTAATGCAACTAGATTTCAGATAAAATGGAAATTTTTTGCGATGCTAATGATCTGCAACAGGTCTGGATGGGTACAGCGATTCAGAATATAGTAATTTTATTCTTTTCAACATTGTTTGACATGGGAAAAATGTCAGTACTCAAACATTATTACAACATTAATAAAAATAAGAGAATAGGAATGTTATATTTAACGTAGGGAAAAAACAAAGATTTCCTATTGAGCTAGCGGCATTACGCAATATGCTTTGCTCGGAAACTCAGAGATAACATGGACAGTAAATTTTCGCCAGAAGTGGGAGTTGAACTCGTTTTCGTTCTGTAGCCAAACATCCTACCTCTGTGCCAATTCCGCAGAAAAAGAAAATGACGTTTAATGTTCGCGCTAAGATCTTTTCAATGATACAGTTTATATATATATTAATATATATATTATAACATTCACAAAGGGAGAAAGAGAACCCACTCCATGTTTTGAATTCACATTCAATATACGAAAAGTGTAAATGTCGTAATCTAATTACATCATTCAATAGAATGGGACTTTCTGTTAGCTATTATAGCATGAAGAAAAATAGGAGTGATTTTATTAAATATGCAGTAATCAAAAGTGAATCTACCGGAATTCCCATGCTAAGTCTTGCAGTTTTTCATAATTTCGATTACCAGTACCACAATTCACTATCTGGGACATTAAATGCTCTTGACACAGCTAGTGTAGATTTTCAAAAAATGACAGAAGAAACGCCGTTTAAACCGCCAAAAAAAGGTGTTGTTAACTTAGATGCTCAAGCTCTTAAAAAAAATTAGCATGTCAAAATGTTTTAAATTTCGATACAAACAAAACACTGGTTTTCACGGAGTCTTTCAATGATGAGAAAGAATTGTGGCATGTCAAGGAAAAGATTGAAAACCATAACAACATCGAACTTATTATAAGTTGCACTAGAGCTGCGTTTCCTGAAAATTGTCCATCTCATGAAGTACCAACATGTGCATGTATGAGAAATCTCTTTTCGTCATCAGATATACCATTGATGAATGGTGGACTCTTGCCATGTATGCCAAGTCCAGCGAGCCAGCAAAAGTTTACACCAACATGAAAAATTTCGTTCAGATAGCAAAGCAACTACAGCAACATCTGTTATCAGTATTTTATGATGAGGGCGTCTATCAAATTCTTGAAAAATAATAATGAATTCAAATCACTGTTGCTCATGCTTGGAGGAGTTCACACGGCTAAATGAGCTGCCCACTGTATAGGTAATTATATACGTGTTTCTGAAGATACACTACTTGAGATAAATTTATTTGGAGCGAAGGTCTTTGAGTCTGTTCTATCTGTTTCAAATTATGTCTGTAGTTTGTGTGGCATCCTCAGTTTGACCGTATTTTCTAACAATAATAGTTGGTAAAAACTCAAGGAAAAGTCCTGTTAAATTGTCCTTAAAGCTGTCTTTTGTATCCTATGAATGACAATATAAACAATTTTTTTACAAAACGTCTTTAGTAGTGGACAATAAAAAAAATAGTTCAAAACAAAGCTATGTACAAGAAAGCTTTTCTGCTTGACATCTAAGCAACTTTTTAATCAGACAGCTAAGTTTGTTGTTGGCATTAAATTCCGGATGTGACTAGAAAAATTTAATTTACAATCCATTGTAATGCCAAGAAGTTTCACTTCTTTTTTTACATCAATTCCATTATTAAATAACAAATATCTAGATGGATTATCTTTTACTCCTAAAAACATAATTTGAAACTTTGCAGGATTTTCTACCATAGAATTGTGTTTAAATCACTCCTGCAAACGGGAAACGTCATTTTGAAGACGAGACAGAAATTTTTAAAAAGATATATCACATGCGTATAGAGTATTACCAACTGAAAATTTACAAATATCACAGCCCAACACAAAAAACAACATGTCATTTATAGAAATATTTAAAAAATGCGGCACAAAACCTTGGGGTACGCCTAAGATAATATCCAACCATTTACTGAATGTTGAACCCAACTTAATTCTTTGCTTCCTAAAAATGAAGTAGCTTCTAATAAAAAGCAAGCTTTTAACGGAGAAGCCATATGCGACAAGTTTAGCGAGGAACAAATCACGAAGGATGCAATCATATGGCTTCGATAAATCTATAGAATTGTGTATCTTTCTTTTTAATACAATTATTAGCACGTTTTTTAAAAAAAGCTCTTTTTATTAGTTTTTTGAGTATTTCTTTACTGACAAATGGTTTATTGTTACTTCTAATGTTCTTATTTTTGATCGGCGCATGTTTGTTTAACAAATTTTTTAATATAAAATCATACGTTGAATAACCAAAAAAGTTAACTTGGTTAATGTTATAATAACTAAACTCAGTTAAAAAATTTTTGAAGTTAAAAATTTTGTATAATCTCTATAGATTATATATATTAACTTAGAAGACCAGTTTCAACAGAGTGTGAATTTTAAATAGCTCTCTTGTATTTGTTAATATCTGATCTATGCAAGTTCCCACCACTATTTTTACTAACATCTAATCTCATAGGTCTTTAAAACCCATCATGAAATGGTTGTCCATGAAATAAGCTTAGTTTCTGCCACTGTTAAGATGTGAAAGTGATCTTTTATAACACAAAGTGTTAATTTTCACGTACGATAAAATAGGGTTATTCGGGCATTTCTTAGTTGTGTTAACAAGGATGAGAAATCACTACTAGGTAATAAAAGTGGTGGAGCAGCATCATATAAAAGAGAATTGAAAGGTAGTCACACAGAGCAGGTCAAATTATTTATAGTAGAAATTAAGTTATCCACAAACGTTATTAATCCATTAACATTGAGATGCTAACCATCTTTCCACAACTGATTTTTTTTGGATATTTGAATTTTTTCATGCAAAAATTTGCCAATGTATTATTAATATTAATTCTTCGAAAATCAAAATCAGGTGATCTTCTTGGAACAATTCCAGATACCACGACCTTAATCAATGCCACTATCTTTGCGCTTTGCTCCAAAAAATATTCTTTTATTTACAATATCAATATCAGTTAAAGGGGGAGGAGGATTTTCACGATGGGGAGATGACACGTTTTTCGCCCACAGTGAATTATTGCTATATCATGTAAAAACTCTTCCAATTTCGGTCGGACGTAGTAATCAAGTGCGGAAGAATTAGCACCAGGAAATGAATTAAAATAACAACTACTATTATTTAAGCAGGAATTGAATCGTCGAAGCTTTATTCGTCGTGCCATACTATCAGAGAAAATGATAATATTTATAATTATAAATTTCTTTGCCATGTTGTTTTTTTTGGGAAATAATTTGATTTATTCTTGTCATTAAAACTTTGGAGAAAGTTTTATGTCCGGGAGTAAAGCTATATTTAAATTATCACTATCGAGAGCTATATACCTCTTGAATGGAGGAATAATAAATGATAAATATTGTTGACATTCTTAAGTTGATTTATTTTAGATGTACGTTGAGGAAGTTGATAATTATCGTTATTAATATCATTTACATTATTTATATTTTGATAATTAGTTAGATGTGTCAGGCTGTTTGGATTTCTTAGAAAGGTTGAATAAATTTTGGTTTGTTTACATTTTGCACATGATTGATTTTTCGTATAGTGAGTGGTTTTTAAATCCCTGTTTTCGCATTTAATAAGCTCAATTTCGTGTCTTAACAATTTATAATTTCGTCCTTGGATGGTATTACGTCATAAAAAGTTTCACTAGGAGATGGTCTGTAATTTCAGCATCTAAAGTTTCTAATCTTTCAAATATTTCTTTTTTAGATCAATTTGATCAGATCAAATATTTTCTTTTGCATTATCATCTAGTCTAGATGACGTTATATAACTTTGGGGCATACTATCTGACATAAAATCTTTATCTATACTGACTAGAGCATACACAGTTTTATTCTTAAATAACTTTCTTGTTAAAGTCTTTTCGTGGCAGAGTTGATCCAATAAATTTTTGTAGCAGTTTTCGTCGATAATTCTGTGTATACCTTCGGTTACAAGATTATTAAAATCACATGCTTTTTTTTTTGGTTCTTTTACAATTTCCAAAAATTGGTTGTTTAGTTTCTATTTCTTTTATTTGGTTTCCCAAAAGATCAACTGATACGTCCGATACTTCTGGTATCTTTTTGCAATTTTTTCAAAATGATTCAAGATCTGTTCAAGAACTACTTCCTGCATTTCGAAAATCTGACAGCATTAACTATCCAAGATATGGCTCCTGGTATTTCGAAAAGATGCAAAAACTTGCAGACGAGCACCTAAAATTACACCAAGAGTTTATGCAGGGAATACAGTTTCGCATGATATGAAATTGGAACAAATGATTCAACACTCAATGATGCAGAGGGAAGTCAAGATTGTATTGAGTGAAAAGAAGGTAAAGTTACCACACGTATTGCTTTGAAAAGTGACATTGATAAGGCTGATTTGAGGTTGATACCTCATATAAAAAGCGCCATAGATGATGGGTACAAGTGAGCAGTTGTTTTTTCAAATGATACAGACGTCTACTGCTTGACTTCAATACATGTGCTGACTCAGGTATTCAAGAGCTGCGAGTCAAATATGGAACAGCATTGAAAGTCCGATTTGTTCCAATTCACAAACTTTCCTAAACCCTTGATAAGGAGAAATGTTCAGCAATATTGAAAGGCTATATTTCAACCGGATATGATGTAACAAGCAAACTGGGAACAAAGGTTGCAGCACTTAAAAAACCCTTGACAGGGCAATAATTGTTGGTGACCCATACGCTTTACCTTTTATGAAAGCAGAAAACTATCTGGTGAATGTGTTTCATCCAAAATAAAAGTGTTTGACCTTTAATGAATTACATTATAATCTTTACACAAGAAAGAATAAATGAATCACAAAGTTTCTGCCTACATCCGATTTGTTACAAGGTCATCTACTAAGATGTCATTGCTTTGTCAACCTATGTACAACTCTATTACATAAGAATCATCATTTGAGCCCTATTTCTTTTGACTGGGTTTCAAATGGAGCAGCAATTTTTCCTACAACAAAACATGCCGGTCTACCTGAAAGTTTTATTTTAGGGAGAAACGATTTGACATGGTTATGTTAGAATTTAATTTTCAAGGTTATATGCAATAAATTTATATTCATGGGTTGTATTTGGGCATGAAGGTCGATTGGTCAGTTTAAAGGGCAAACAAAATTTGTATTTGAAATTTTTTAAATAAGAGTGTTACTGTAAGATTTAATTTATGAACATATTTAGGCATAATAGACAATACGCCGTTTAAGGGGGAAATATGACTTTTTTTCAAGACTCTGACTGCAGATTCGAACTCAGTAATATTGAACTGTCATACACAAAATTTAAGTTTGTTTGATGAGTTTGAATTTATGACCATAATTTTTGGCAGAATTGCTCCGAAAGATCCAAATCCTGGAACCAATTATAACTTGTTTTGATGTCATGAGCACTCTTTAAAAATTTCAATCTGGTCAAGGAAGATTTAGAATAGTTATGAATATTTCCCAATATTCATAACTATTCTGAATGTTATGTTCAAACAAAGTTATAATAAGTCTTTTAAAGGTAATTTATGTTAAGAACTTTGATGGCTTACAGCGTGAAAACAAAAGTTAATGTAAGGTCAACAGGAATTTATTTTAATACTCTGGAATTCTCTTTAAAATAAGCAATCCTTTATATGAACCACCACGAGTAGTTTATAGTGGTAAGAGAAAAGCCTGATGATACAATAAACCAATTAGATTTATTATGACATCAGTATTAGATATCGGTATTAATTTTATTGGTAATAAATTTTGATTCTTCATTTGGTCATCGTAATAAACAGGAAAGTGTCATTCAGTGTCATTGTTTCGTTTGTAATGAATGAGTGTAAGATAATAAGAATAATAAAAATAGCACTTTTATGACAGTTTGGATCTCCATCGGAGACATGGTGTTTTTATTACTATCTTCTTAAGAGGATTAGTCAAATGTTATATTGAAAAATATGTTATCACAAAACCGTTATAAATGTTTGCATAAATATTATGACTGGTAGTTTATAGATTAATCGGATTAAATAACTTGGTCTGATTCGCCTATTTTAAAGTGATTAAAAGAAAAGGATTTTTAGCAATATTTTCTAATCCTTATAAAATAAATTTGGTTTAATGAAATAAAGAAGTTTGAGGATAAAATCATGTCAATAAGCAAGGACCTAATACTCGAGCCAAGATATGATCTACAATGAATTGCTCATCATTTATATGGTTTAAAAAGAATTTCTTGCCTTTTAACTTGATTCACTAACAATAGACCATAAATCTACAAAAAGAGCTTAGAATTTGAGTACGTTCTTCAAAATCTAACAATAGGTTTTTGATGGAAGAATTTGCCTTAGTCTACTTTCCAAATCTTCTAAAGGTCAATCATATTTGTAACATTTTTTGTTGTTTTTATTAAAAGTTGCGCAAAATTCAGTTTATTCCGTTTTATAACAACATATAAAGGTTTGCGACAGCATGGCAAACATTGTCTCGATTTAATTATTCTCTAATATTCAAATATTATTAATAAAGTAGTGCGACGGCGAGACAAAATATGAAAAAATAAGCATGAGTTTAGGCACGAATTTTGACCGGAGTTTTTACCCGAATTTCTGCTCAAAAATCTGCTGAGTCAGCAAAAAAAAACCTTCCTTACTATAGAGAATTTTTCGCGTTGTAGCCAAATGTGCTCCATCAGAAAAGCTCGCTACGTTCGGTTTTTTACTTTCACAATAATTATTCTAAACATTCCGTATTGTAATTGATTATTTTAATATTGTATATTTATTTGATTTTAAAATTTTTGAAAATTAGGCTTTATCATATAAGACATATGTGACGGATAACTAGTACAAAGAATAACAAATTTTTATCTCTTCTACCGACATTTAATTTAACTTAATGTATTCAGCGTTAACTTCGCTTGCTCAGAAATAAATAATACCTACTATGGAGAGTTGAGATAAAATATTTTTGTAATATAAGAACAACATGGTTAATAAGCGTGTTGTGAAATGTTATATATAAAAATATAACATGAAGTTGTCTGTTGAATGTATAGTTAAGTCAGGTTACCTCACAAAATCACCGCCATTAAATGGGAAAAATTATAAAAGATGGCATAGGCGATATTTCGTATTCTATGATACGTTTAAATTGAAACGTGCTAGTTCTTCGAGTATTGGCGAACGAGATAGATATGATTTAAATAATAAAAATTATAGAAAATCTCGTTCTGCGACTTTACGCAAAACTGTCCAAAAACTGAAGAAGAAATCTGCTGAAGATGAAAATAATGATGAACTGTATAATCTAAATGGAATAGTTTTGATTTATTTTGAAAATGAAGAAAAGGAACGAAAGGGTTCTGCTCCTAAAGGTAAAATGTCTTTAGATCATGCATATGTATCTTACAAATTATCTTAAAAGAAAGCTAAGTTTTTTATATGGGAAGTGACGTTAACCTTATAGTGTCATTTAATTACACTTCGAAAATGTTCAAAAATGATAGGAAAACCCATTTTTTATTCCGCACAATATGTTTTATCTGTTCTTAAGATATTTGATCTATATTTACAAAATTCACAACAGGTGTAACAAAAAAATAATTTAAAAAATATTTACACATTTCAGTAGTTAGGTGAATATCAAACAGATTTCTTACCATAATTTTAAAAGTTTCATATTGATGACACAGACAGATGTAGCTAAAGTCATTTATTTTTAAATGAATCTGTTAATGTCATTGGTCCAAGTCTCTTTCTGAGGATATCTTGAGAACTGCTAGCAAAGCTTGCTGAAGAAGTAACGTTGGATAATTGTTAAACAAAAAAATTCTAGTAAAATTATTGGGTTGTTCCCCTAGACCCCGGGTGCACTAGCTCTGCAATGCTGAAAAGTATTATATTTAACGAATTCGAAACTGTTAACAAAAGTACTGACTGTTTCTTTCTATTATATATTCCATTTCAAATGTGGATAAATAAGGTTTTTAATAAAATTCTGATATGGTTGACAAAGATAGTATCTGAGAAATTATTAAACAAAACATTTATTTGATAATTTATTTTGAATCAAAGCTGAATGATTTGGCTCCGATTCCAAATAATTTCTTTGTGGAATAGACTATCGCTCCATACTCTTTCAAAAACCTTACATATAAAAAAAAGGCAAGACTAACGGTTGTTCACTGCAAAATTCACCTTACATTATACTTAATAACTATGATATAGTTGAATCACCAAGTATAAATCATGTATATCAGGAACATTGTTTTTATATAATCGAATAAGCTCATGTAAATACCTTTCTAGGCTACCAAACATAAGCAAATTGCTTGAAGCTCTAGCTCTGAAATTTTCAGTTTGTTTTTTCTTTCCTTTTCGCAAAGAGTTAAAAATGTAAGACAAGATAAAATTTTTTCTTTTTCCAACATATTTTTATTTTTAAACCTTCAAATATTAGTTTAAAAAATGAAAATATGATTCGCTCTATAAAATAATTCTTAAGTAAAATCAAGCTACAATAAATATAAACATAACACGCATATTTTTGTTGGTAGCACCACCTAGAAGAATCTTCAAGAGAATATCAAAGCACAGGGTTCGTTTGTGTTTTGTTTCTTTTCGAAGGGGCTCAGGATAGGACGAAATATTGTGTGTATTACTTAAAACTTTTTAAAAGATAGATAATTAAGGGAATGAAACTTTTCAGGAATAGGAGTGAATGATATTTTGCTTATACAGCAGCTGTGAGTTCACATATTTTCATATATCAATAACGTTTTTAGTTTATGTTATGGATAGGAAACTTATATGGATATTTATTGATAGAATTTATTGATAGATAAATCAATCTCTACATTTTCAAAAAATAAAAAATCAATAATAACATCAAAATTTTTTATAGCGATGTAATTGTTTAATTGTATAAGGTATTGAAATTATATGTTAATTTTTTTACATAAATATATAATATGAATATATAAATCATAGTTATTAACATTCCATTTCATTTTGTTAAAGTCTGTTGATAAATTTTTAGTTTCTGTTTATTATTGCATAATACGGTGTAATGTTCAAAAACTTTAGGAATAATCCACTGCGATGATGCCATTGTCACTGAAAGTCATGAAAGAATAAACGGCCATGATTACGTCATTAATTTCCAAACGAAAGATCGCCTATTTTTTTTGTGCGCCGAGACTAGAGAAGAACACAATAGCTGGCTTATGGTGTTCGATAAATATTTAAATTCTAGTGGAAGACTGCAGGTAACTTTTGATTGACTTATATGTGTTAAAATTAGTGGATTTAATTCACAATATTTGTAAAAGTAATGAAATCAATCGTTCATAACAAATGTTTTTGTGGAGGTATAAGAAAGAGGCAATGGACAATCATCTGAAAAACATATAATTCCTCTTAATATTTCTTTGTTTTCGTTTAATCTTAAACAATAGTTCACATTCCTGTAAGATTGAGTGAGAGAAGAGACACATCAAGACTCAAATGTGGCATTTTGGATGAAAATCAAGATTTTTTTCGAAAACCGTACTTGGATCATTTTGTAAAATTTATGAATAAAGTTAGAAAACAATTGAGGGTTTCTTTAACCCAATCGCTAGTTAGTTGTACAAAAAACTTAGTTGTTAAATATTATATTTAATGTGGCAATTTCTCTTCGCTACTAAAATAATCTTTTTAAAATTTTGTCGAATTCCGTTTAAAAAAGTTTCTGAGAATTTCGGATAAAGTTAATGTCTTGTATAATATTGCCCCACTCGAGCTCTTATTTTTTATAAGACCTTACTCGGTAGTAGGGTGTTATTTTTTCCGAATTAAAAGGTTTAAGAAATTTTTTTTTTTCAGAAAATTAAATTTTTTAAAAAAAAACTTGATATGAAGCAAGGATAATTGCGAATATCATTCTACAGATAAGGCTACTTATTGAAAATCAACGTTTTTATAATCGTTAAATTATTTTATTCTAGTCAGGTTCTTTTAAATGTAACTTTTTCGCTTCTTTTCAAATTTGACTAAACTTTAAACATTTCATGAAAGATAAGTAAATTAGGTGAAAATTAAGGTTAACTTATTTAGTAAGCCTTGGTCAAAAGTCATTTTCGAAGAAAGATCGCTATGAGTTGAACAGCTTTCATTGGGCTGATCGCATTAGATGTTGGCCCAGAAAACCAGATTTTGTAGGTGTGAATCCCAAAAACATTTAGCAGCAAATTTTTTTAATAGGGCTATTATTTATCATGCAGTTATTTATTTAACTTTAATTTGTTCGAAGGCGTGTAATAATATAACTTTATTTTACCCTGTGGCTTTTACAAAATAGTTACAAAATAGTCAAGCTTTAAGGAAAAAATTCGGTTGATATGACGAAGCTTTGCAAAAATAAAAGAAATATCAATTACGTTTGATTATTTATTTAGCGTGTAGAATCTCGTGATAGTTTGACAGAGTATCTTGCAGATGAGAAATCCAAACCATCAAGCGATTTCGAGTTGCTTAACATTAAAGATAACAGGTACGAACTATTTTAAAACCATTATTTCTTATTCCTTTTAGTGGAATAAATATTTTCACATATTTTTTTTCTTTGTAGTCAAAATAACATGAGTTTTATTTATTACTTTATTTTACTTCGGCATAACCACCATTGATTCAAACTCGCTAACGAATTAA
>JAUZNK010037779.1:0-17690 GCA_035046665.1 Euphysa ruthae
ATAGTGAAGTAAGAACAACTTAAAACTACAGCATATAAGTAACTAAAAGTTTCATGCTTATTGCTAAACAATCATCGGACTACTAAATATATAATAAGATTTCTCTTATACAGAATATATAGTAAGATGTTAATTACTAAATAATTTAAAATCATGAATAATTCATGAGTCACAAATCATTAAATATTCATAGTAATGAGTAATGGGGTTTATTTTACGCTGTTGAGTAAAAATTTGTTTCTATGCTTACATTTTGAAATCAGCTCATTTCTTTTGTTAAGGAGTCCATTTTTTCTGACTGGATAATAAAAAATTCTTCATTTGTACAGAGGTTGCACCTTCTAGTATCAACCTTGCAAGGGCTGCACTTTGCGACTGTTTTCCACGAAATATTAAACTGCTTGTTTTTTTCTTTAGGTTCCCATATATATTTTGATAACTCTGTTTTATTTTTGTTTTTTCCGTACTTAAAACTGTTTGTGTGGTTATTGTAACGTGTTTTAAAGTTTCCTTCAGATGTTACGTAATAGATGCACTCTTTATCTTCAGTTTTTACAGATACCTGGTCAACGTTGGATTGTATTAGGCAGTTTCCATTTAACGCACAGTATTCTTTGTTTTGGCAGTAGCATTTGTTCTCTAAGTCAACTGCTTTATTTAAAATTTTGATGTTATGTTGTTTAATTGCTTGCTTGATGTTTGGGGTACATGAGTAGCTTAATTTCAGAGTACTTCTATTGAGGAGTTTGTGGTATTTGTGTTTTTTATGGAAGTGCTTTGTAATTAGCTTAAGGAATGTACGTCCGACGTCAGTTTTCACTTTTTTTACTGTAGGGTGGATTAAACCATCTTATGTTCCGTTTTTGTCTCCTTGCGTGTTTTGGTTGGTCTATTTCGTACTCTAAGTTAACGTCATAACCACTTTCTTTAAGTGAAGTTTTGCCGTATTAAATGATGTTTCGTTAGAAGAAAGCTCGGAGAGTCTTTTGTTAATCGTCTTGGGTAATTCTTTGATAATATTCTGTGGGTGATTAGAGTTAGTATTTACATAGAGAGGGGTTTATTGTCGGGTTTTCTAAAAGGAGAATGTAGTTGTGTTTTGAGGTTGAATGTAACATCTAGGAAATTGGTTTCTATTAGGTTAGTTAGGATCGTGATTGTTAATTTTTCATTCTTAAAAATTTCAATAAAAGCCTTTCTCAGTTTATCAGCAACCGGTCCACTTTTTGTCGTTGATCTTGCAAACCCATCGCCTCGATAGAGCCCAATATTATGTTTATGAAATATAATAATTATTACGCAATCAAGGCTAGCATATACTAACAAATTTTTGCTTTTTTTGTGTTTAATAAAATAAAGGTCGTATAACTCAAGAAGTATGATAAACAAAAATAAAACAAGGTGGCAATACAATTTTAAAGTTAAAAAAAACTTTTTACAAGAAGATCATGAGCAACTCCCTTTCCAGAGTTTTACCTTCTGTCTAACAATGAGGACACTGGCACTGTTTTTAATATCATCTGAAAGGGTTTTTCACTTTAAACCAGCTTTAAATCGAAGGGAATTTGTGCCATATGTAACGGTGTGAGCAACTGGGAGATTAACAAGATACGAAACCTGAAGATCATAAGGCGCAACCTTACAATCAAAAATATTCCAAAGCAATTTTGGATTCAACTGGTTTAGCGTTTTATAAATCTCGATCATTATTAGCTAAAGGTGTCTATTATGAATGCTACAAGTATTGTCCATCTCCAAAAGATCTTAAAGACTCCGTATGCAATCTTTATAAACAGCTTCCAGTGCATGTTTATGTGTCTTTTCAATAAGAACCAGACTAGGCTTTTCGCAAAACATCCAGGTTAATAAACAATAAAAATATAGGAAATTAAAATTGCTTTAGCTTGGCATATACTCAAAGCATGCCTAATTCTCAATAAAACGCTAATCTTATTGTTTACTCTATTGCAAACTCTCTTGATATAAATAGAAAAATTTAAACCGCAACTAATAGTAACACCTAACAATTTGAGTTCTTTACAGGAAGAAATCTCTAAACCAGAAATAAAATTAGAGTAGGTTTCAGGAACTTTTTCCCTTAGAAATATAAGCAAAGATCAATCCGACTAAGATCGTTATTTAACCGATCTCGAAACTTTTCAAATAAAATGGCGCAATCGTAAATAGTATTATCATGAGCGAAATTACAGATTTCTGTTTCCAGAGTAAAACAGAATATATCATTAAGGAAAATATTAAATCGAACATTGAAAATATCAGTCGATAGTTTCTTTTAATTCTCACGGAAATAAGTAAACTATAGATCTTATTTTTTCCAGAAAAACGAACACAACTCCACATCAAACTTGAAACTCAATGAGCATCTTATTACAATTAAAACTTTCCAAAACCATTCAGATTGACTCCTGAATAAAAAGCTATACTCTAAAATGAAAACCTAAAAATGAAATGAAGTTTTTTTTGAAATAATGCTACATTTTACCTCTTAAATATTTAATATCCGTTTAATAAATAGTTTACGAGACTACGTCATTGTTATTGATTGATGAGGCTTACGAAGAACCACACAACTATTGCCACCCAAATGCCTAATCAACCTATTTTTTCCCAAAAAAACTATTTAATCTACTGATATTCTATTTATTTATTATTTATATATTATTTATTTATATATTATTATATTATATCATATTTCAAACATGCAGAAACTTTTTGGAAACTTTCTTTAAATATTTAAATAATTTTCTACAAAATTTTTTCCCGCTTATAGGAAAGACTGGAACGAACTGGGATCTCACCTAAAAAAGTCAGATTTGTTGAGTGCATTTAGAAGTGTTCTTCCAGATATGACCAATATGAAATTCAGATTTGATTTGTGCATTTAGTAATATTATATTTGTTTGAAAGTTTGAAAAGAATTGGTGCTTGAATTTCAGCTTTGATTTACATTTACAATTAAAACTGGTAAGCTATACTGCCAAAAAACTCGATACATTTTTTTATACGTGATCCAAAATGGCTAAAAGCTTCTACCTCATTCACCTCCGGATTTAAATCATTTAGAAGACTCTAATTTCAAAATTGATTTTTAAATAGTAGAAAACAACTATGTAGCTAGATGTGATATCGTAGCTAAGTCAACCTGCCTCTACTTCCTGACCTGGTCTCTCTTTACAAAAATTCAAAAAATTCTTATTTAATAGCATTTTTCTATTAATAGGGCCATCATCGAACCTTTCGGATGTTGAATTTTTCAAAATTCATCTATATGGTAATTCTGCTTTTTATGGTTAAGAGATCATTGTTTCCATTCTCAAATACATTGTTTGTTCTTAGTCATCAACAATATAGCATTTAAATAGTTTTTTTTTCGCCTATGCTATAGTTCCTCTGTGTAGACGTTTACTTTCTGCAGTAGAGGGTAAAGAATAGTTTATCCTTCTAAATTTTTTTAAACTTTGAGTTTCTTATAAATTATAAAATATATAAGTAGATATATACCTCACCTTAATTACGAAAACAAGATATATTATTTTTCCCATAATGGTAGTTCCTGTAGGGACATGCAAAAAGTTTGAGCATACCAGGAACACGACGATAAAGTTTGGCTTAAGAAAGTTTTTTATAAATTATAACCAGCTAATGTTTGGTAGGAAAGCATTTTTTGTATACTTCATTTTATAAAAGACAAACTGTACTATGAGAGATAGGAAAAATTTACAAACAATCTCCCCAGAAATTTTTCCATAAAAAAATTTTTCGGAGAATGTCTCCTTACGTAAAATTAACCTTTTGAATTAAATTTCTGCACAGGAAAAATCCCCTAAAGAAAAAACCTTGCCACACTTATTTTTTCATTCGTTTGTAACCTCATGCTGAATTAACATGAAAATATAAATGAATAAATAATATAATAAATTAATCAAAACAAAATGCGCATAAAATGTTTAGCAGAGTGGCAGCAGTTGGAGTATCACCGAAATCCTTTTTTGGTTTTGAGAGTGCTAATAATATTAGGTATTTTATCACCTTGGTTATTTATTTTTAATGCGTGGACAAAACTTCAAACGTTTGGCTCATAAGAGCGATACAAGTTAGAGCAATAAATGTTGTTTTTAATGTTTTTGAAAGACTCTGCGGTGTAATCCGTAATTTTTACGACATGACCGCAAATTACGAGATCTGCTGTGCTAGTATTCTCCATAGATATGTGGAAAAATATGTTTAGCATCAGGTATCAATAATGGTATAGGAGGTTAATATACAAGATCTCAATAATTGTGCGTGTTACACGATCATATACTTTTGAATTTTATTGATTAACGGAATAATGAGCAATAAGTAAATTTTGTAGAAAAATTTCAAGGCGTAAAGTTTATCTGGATGGATGCCAAAAAAAAAGTCAAAATCGTAGGATTGCTCTTGTAGTTCACGCGTGTAACTACTCTACTCTTAACCGTACTTGAATTTTCCGTAATTGAAGAAAATTCCTGCAACCGACATGCTGAAAAATAAAACAGTATTTAGAGAATTATTTTGAATGAATGAATGTAGAATGAATGAAAACCACCAAAAACCTTGCCACCTTCCAAATCAAATCATCTTTTATATCCAGACCGTGGCGCCCTCGTCACTCTACACTATTGAGCCATTACAAGATCAGTAAATATAAAAAGCTCGTTTTATTCTATTTTCTTAAACCACATCCAAAAAAAAATTGAATAAACTTCCAATTAGATAAAGATAATTAAAGAATAACTGAAGACAAAATGTAAAATAAAAATTTAAGAGTTGTAAACAATGCAATAATAATAGCAGACCAATGTCTCAATTACATAAAAAAATGGAATATGATGCTGGAACAGTATTGATTTAATAATTATACGGAGAATGAATTGAACACAAAACAATTAAACCTTCTACATCAATAGTTTTACAAATAAATGAATTTTAGTTAAAGATCGTACGGCATTGACAGTAATGAATACAAGTCGTTTCGAGATAATTTATTTATTTCACAGCAACAAGTCAAGTTTAATGGATCTTTATCTTTAAAACAATCATTTTTGCGCAGATTCTGTGAATACTAAAAGTGTTTATATTAGCACCGCTATTGTTTTTATTATTCTTTTATGTTTTTGGAGAATGCCTGCAGCTCTTCCAAAATGCTAAATTTGCGGATGATGCGGTTCTCTAATAATTAGATAAAAAGTTTTTTTTTATCATAGAAAAAAAGATCTACGAAAATCTGCAATCAATTTTGAACCAAATTATTTGACTATTAACTTCAATAAATAAAATAAAAAATCTATGCGTTTTGGTATGGAAAACATGGACAAACCTCAGATTGGTCCCATGAAAAGCATAGACAAACCTCAAGTTGATCCCATGAAAAACATGGACAAACCTCAGATTGATCCCATGAAAAGCATAGACAAACCTCAGATTGATCCCATGAAAAGCATGGACAAACTTCAGATTGATCCCATGAAAAGAATGGAAAAACCTCAAATTGATCCCATGAAAAACATGGACAAACCTCAGATTGACCCCATGAAAAGCATGGACAAACCTCATATTGATCCCATGAAAAGCATGGACAAACCTCAAATTGATCCCATGAAAAGCATGGACAAACCTCAGATTGATCCCGTGAAAAACGTGGACAGATTGATCCTATGAAAAGCATGGACAAAACTCAGATTGATCCCATGAAAAGCATGGACAAGCCTTAGATTGATCCCTTGTAAAGCATGGACAAACCTCACATTGATCCTATGAAAAGCATGGGCAAACCTCAGATTGATCCCATGAAAAACATGGACAAACCTCAGATTGATCCCATGAAAAACATGGACAAAACTCAGATTGATCCCATAAAAAACATGGACAAACCTCAGATTGATACTATGAAAAGCATGGACAAACCTCAGATTGATCCCATGAAAAACATGGACAAAACTCAGATTGATCCCATAAAAAACATGGACAAACCTCAGATTGATACTATGAAAAGCATGAACAAACCTCAGATTGATCCCATGAAAAACATGGACAAAACTCAGATTGATCCCATGAAAAGCATGGACAAACCTCAGATTGATCCCATGAAAAGCATCAACAAACCACAGATTGATCCCATGAAAAACATGGACAAAACTGAGATTGATCCCATGAAAAGCATGGACAAACCTCAGATTGATGCCATGAAAAGCATATAGTTTATCGTTTTAACAATAAAGAAACGAACAGCTCTATGAAAAAAAATGCCTTATTGCACTTACGAATCAAAAAGAATAAACCTTATCGAACTTTAACAGTGCAAAAATTAGAGTTTTAAGGGATAGTGACGTGGTCTTTACATGCAGTTAAATCAGTTCTATTATCTTCACTTTTACTGTTTGTTTGTTTGTTTCTAATCGAAAATATGCTTGTATTGTTATAAAATAAGAATTTATTCTCCTCTGTTACTACAACCCACGCACTGATTTTATTCAATCAAGCGGAGGATTTCTATCAATAAAAATTTCTTTATTATGTATGGTAACAAATTGGTTGAGATGAAAGAACTAAAGATAAAGATAATCATTTTTTATAGGAGGTTAAGTATGACGCTAAATATTAGCAGCTATGTTTTTATCAAATATTTATCAAATTTATATTAATATCAAATTTTATGTTTTTTTTAAATAAATGCTACAATTAGTTTTTGCTGTTATTTAAATATATCCTAGTAACTTCTTTTATGATTTGTTGACTGCAGTATTGTGTATGTTAAAAATAAAGTATTCCATCCTTCGTTTCGTTGGAAAATTAAAACGTTTGTTAAACGTTTATTACACGTTTGTTAAAAAAGCGTTTTCTCTAATTTCTTTTTCATTGCGAATTTTTTTCAAGAAGATTTTGTTTTTATGACTAATTTTCAATACTTGATTTTTTCTTGTGCATCAGTTCCTTTTTCTTATAAATTTGTGTACCAGTTCCTTTTTTCTATAACTTTGTGGGTGAATTTTTGCTTTGCACTAATTGTTTTCATAATTTAAATTTTTCTAGTATACTAACTTTTTTTCATGATTTTTAGCCGTTACTAATATTTTGCTTAATTCAATTTCAGCTTTTTTAATTTGTTTAATTATTTTATCGCAACGTCAACGTTTTATTTTATGGTAAACTTCGACCTTTTGGTGTGGAGAGAGAAAAGTAAATTGAGCGAATTTTATTATTTCTGTTGTTATTGTGTTGTCTCATTAGATTGTGGAGATAAGGGTGTCATGGGTAGTTGTTATTGTGTTGTCTCATTAGATTGTGGAGATAAGGGTGTCATGGGTAGTTGTTATTGTGTTGTCTGATTAGATTGTGGAGATAAGGGTGTCATGGGTAGTTGTTATTGTGTTGTCTCATTAGATTGTGGAGATAAGAGTGTCATGGGGAGCTGTTGGGTTTGGTAGGTATGGTGACCATTGTTTTTAAAGAATACAATTTTATTAAAATATCACTGTTTTTGAACTTGTAAGAATATTAAAGTACCAAGAATAATATATTATTATTTTATATAAATTATTATTTTATTTATATTCATCTAAATAACTTATTCAGTTCTAACAACAAAAAAGCTGTATCAAAATTCCTGTAACAAAAATTTATACCTTCGTATTATCATTTTAAATAAACGATCTGTCTAAAAACGTTAAATAATTTTTTTTTTAAAATAACTAGAATTTACAAACTCGCAGAAATTCTTAATAATGAGGTTAAGACTGTAAAACATTGGCATCGGTAGCTCTGCCGAAGAAAACATATACTTATGCACCTCAAATTTACCGATAAAACATCTAAAAATATTTTGATTCCTTTGATGTCGAACATTAATGCTTTAAGGTATTTCGTTAAATTGCATCGAAGTTCTCACAAAGCATTTTCCTAGTACTTTTTCTCCCTTTTGTGTCACGTTTTGAATGGTTTAGTGCTAGAAATTTGCAATTTTACATCCATAAGAATATAGAAAAAAACTCTTTAGCAAAATTACCGTCAAAAATCTAACTTAAAATAATCGATCTAAAATAGCAGCTAAACTTTTGAATGCTAGCCGATAGATCTAAATCAGATTTATATAATTTGAGATGCCACAAGATTAAGCATAATTTTTTTGATACGATAAACACACTATGTGATTAAATTATTAAAGTTGAAACAACTTTTTTATGTCAAACTTTGTACATGCCTAATGAAAACATTTTTGACCTAACAGAGTCATACACCTGGCTCATGAAAACATTTTTGACCTAACAGAGTCATACACCTGGCTCATGAAAATTTGTTCAGTTTTTTTCTAATCGGAGATTACTCTGATTTCTTTGAAGTTACTAAAATTAGGTTTGATACTCCCTGTCATAAAAAAATGTACGGTGGCTGACATCTGATCGACTGGTTGTAGTTTTTGGTCTCGCTATAGTATTTAGTCTGGTTAGATTTTTGGTTTGGCTATAATTTTGGTCTCAATATAGTTGTTGGTCTTACTATAGATTTTGATCTGGTTATAGCTTTTGGCCATGTTATAGTTTTTGGTCTGGTTATAGTTTTTGGTCTCGCTATATTTTTTGGTCTGGTTATAGTTTTTGGTCTGGTTATAGTTTTTGGTCTAGTTATAATTTTTTGTCTGGTTGTAGAGTTTGGTCTGTTTATAATTTTTGTTCTTGCTATAGTTTTTGATCTGGCTAGAGTTTTTCGTTTGGTTATATTTTTTGGTCTGAATATAGTTTTTGGTCTGGTTATAGTTTTTGGTCTAGTTATAATTTACGGTCTGGTTGTAGTTTTTAGTCTGGTTATAGTTTTTGGTCTAGTTATAGTTTTTGGTCTGAATATAGTTTTTGGTCTGGTTATAGTCTTTGGTCTCGCTATAGTTTTTGGTGTGATTATGGTTTTTAGTCTCGCTATAGTTTTTGGTCTGTCTAGAGTTTTTGATTTGGCTATATTTTTTGGTTTGTCTATAGCTTATGGTCTAGTTATAGGTTTGGTCTGGTTATAGTTTTTGGTGTGGTTATAGATGCTGGTTCGGTTTCATTTAAAGAGAGCAATGACACAATTGAACTTCAATTGCCATACATATTCAAAATCTATTTGAATTCAGGCACCAGCTGATTTGAAAATTGCCTAAATATCGGCCATATTCAAGTCTGGTCAATCGTTTAAATTTGATAACTATCGTCCCATCTCGGTACTTCCTCTTATATCAAACATATTCGAAAAGATAACCCACCGATATATCGCTATTCACTACCGCTACAGCCTTCACAGTATTCACCACTTCTGATTTCGATCCAAACGCTCCACTAAAGCAGTAATTACATCTTTTACCAACAGAATTTGTAGGGAGACTGACACAAAACCACTTGTTGGAGCAGTCTTTATAGACTTTTCAAAGACTTTTGAAACTTTTAGTCGTGTTATCAAAGCTTTCAGGCATAAACGGTACACCACTTAAACTCCTATAATATTATCTCTTTAGAAAAACGCAGACTTTTCTCCTTGATGGAATTGCGTCGGAACCCTTATAAATAAAAAAAGGGTTCCAAAAGATTCAATAATTGGACCGCTCCTGTTTTTAATTGTTTAATTGAGTTGAACGATGTAGCTGATGCATTTAAGCAGTTTCATCGTGAAATATGCAAGCGATACAGTAATCAAGAACAAACTCCTAGACAATTTTAAAATATTATCTTGTTGTTTTAAAACTGTATATCTGCTCTTAAAACTAAAGCCAGGAAAAACTGAAATGATAATTTTAGGAACAGCGAGAAAATTATCCACGACACCAAGTTTAAAACTGGAGATTGAAAACACTAACATAAATTTCACTATTACCTACAAATACCTGGGTGTGTTTCTTGATGGTTCACTCTCCCTAAATGACGACTTAATGCTAAAATTTAAAAAGTTAGCAGAAGGATAAAAGAACAACGTACGCCATACACTCACAAAACACTTAGTTAAAAAGATACGTTTCAATCATTCTACCAATTTGTACATACTGTAGTGTTAAAAAGTCAAACCTCAACTGAACGCAAACCACTTGTATTGTCCTTTTATACAACCGTGCAAAAAAAATCGTATCAAACTCTAACAAACGAGTAACAATTACAGCACCACATTTCAAAAGTGTAATCGAAAAGAAAGCCGTTACAATCGTTTGCAAATTTATTAACGGAGATTGCCTCCCATCTGTTTTCTCCCATCATTTCGATAAATTTAATCATGTGGCTAATACACGAAACAAAAACTTTGCTGTAAAAATTCGAAATGTTAAATTAGAGTGCAGTAAAAACGGGGTCTTCTATCAAAGTGCAGTACTATACAACCATTTACCACTGGCTTTTAGACAAAGTATTACAACAAGTGAATTCAAAGCAAAGCTTATTAGCAGTTTAGTATTCGATATTTTAATTTGTTTTATTTGTATAACAGAACTATTCTGTTTGCATGAGTTTCTTTTGAATTAACGAGTTCTACTCGTAAACGACAAAACACTTAGCACTTTTTGCCTCTTGTTATTTCTGGTATATTCTAAAATTTCTCTCATTTTTGCTCAGATTTTCTTTTGTTTTTTTCTTTTGTTTATTTCTTTTGTTTATTTCTGTTGTTTTTTTCTTTGTATTTTTATCATCAAATTTAACTGATTAAGTTAAAGCTGTGCCAACTCTACGGAGTTGGCACAGTGCGGAGTTGGCACAGTGGTAGGACGTTTGACTACGGAGCAAAGTTCGACTCCCACCTCTGGCGGAAATTTATTTCCTTGTTATCTCTGAGTTTCTGAGTAAAACTCATTGCGTAATGCAACGCTAGCTCAAATTGGTGGGTTGTTTGGTTGAGCGAATTCCGTAGGCGCAAATGGGCGCTCTAAGTACTCCAAGACCCGCCACGTGGGCCCATCTGGAAATATTGCCTAGGCAATTTTTTGGTTCCCCAAGTTAAATATAACATTCTCATTCTCTCTCTCAAGTGTATTTGAAATTTTTTATCTGTTGATTTTATTTTATCCAGTTTTACTAATTTTATTAATTTTATTTAATTATACACGACAGGACTCAATAGGATGACAGCAATATTTATTATGCAGATTTGGCTTTTGCGGTATAAAAATTTTTAACTAAAAAAATAAATATAGTTTTTGGTCTGGTTATAGTTTTCGTCTGGTTATAGCTTTTGGTCTGGTATGAATTTTCTGTAGCTGTGGAAAGTCGTTTTTGATACAAACAAAAAATAAATATATAAAACCGTTTAACCAAGTTACCGAGTAACCAAGTTACCACTTACCAAGCAACCCAATGATATTAAATAATAAAAAGACAACGGTTTCTTTTTTCAAAAATTTTATGATGTCTATTTAAAATTTTTAATTTGTTCAACCTTATGAAATCATTACCACTTCTTTATATGCCTCTAACATTCATAAGAAAACATGTGTATAATCTTTGTAAGATATATAAAATTCTTTTCAACCTCGAAATCCACATTTCAGTATGTCAACTTTGATAAGCAGATATAAAAAAAGAAATAAAAAGCTAACTCAAATGTCAAATCTATTTTGCCACATATAAATTCAAAAAGTGTTTATTATAAAATAATAAATTCTTTCATACTTTTCTCTCCATAGGCTTCTAATGAGCTAGTGGTTATAGCAAACCACACTACGTAAAGTGGTGCCATTGCGAAGCACCAAAATTTCTGTTAATTACATATAACATATATTAAAAAATACGATTTCTCTATTTTGTGCCCATCACCTTTTAAAACTATCTGTTATCAACAAGAGTTTGTTTTCAATTCTATGTATTTAATCATTGTTTGGATTTAGAGATTGTCGTGTTTTCATTAGGATTGACAACAATTGATGACTCGTTGTAACGTAAATATAACACCAGAAAACCCGTTTCACACTTTAACTATAAATTATGTTTTGTTTTGTTATCAGTTTACATTGATATATTGGTGTGTAGACATGTAGATATTGGTATGCTGGTGTGTAGACATGTGGATACCCATAGAGATGAATTTAGTCGAGACTATCATATGGGATAAACAGTTTTCTGCTGAAAACTCAAAATGGCAATGCCCTTATTTTCAGATTAAGATATATTTTGAGAAAAATTTTAAATCTAATATCCAAAAAATCTAACTTGGCCCTATTTAGCTTCAGGTGGAGATGTAGATGGGGTGTGAATAAAAATATACCCAGATTTGAGAAATAGAAGGAAAGTTTTTTGTTTATAACATGCATACAAACATGGATCAGGATATTCTATTAACCAATTTTTTTTTAGTAATGCTATACTTTAAAGTGTCTACTCAGATGTAGCGCGTGAATTTACGACTTACTGTTTGATAATCTCAAAACAACAATCTATCACAGCAAAAACATTTCATGCGTCGAGATATTGTTTTTTATTGTTGCCATTCGGATAATAAATGGTGGGAATTAATTTATTTATTAAGCAATAAAATTTGCTTTGTTCAACAAATTTAACCCACCGATTTCTAATGTCACCATCATTCGGATAAGAAAACAAATTCGCTGGCTTTCCTCCCACGTAGTTAGATCGTCAATCAACAGCACAAAAACTATTTATTTATCGTACTTTAAATAGTCAGGGGCCTTACCACAATCATATTTCAGTTAAAGATGAAATCATGAAAATTGGTACAAGACATTTTGAAAACAAAAAATTTTTTTTTAACGGAGACACGCACTTCGAGCAAACAAAGAATCAACAAAAAATAAAAACAAATTTGAACTTCTCGGTAGGAAATCACGTGACATAACATTTGAAAGACAATTCAAAGCACATTAAAATTTCCAAAGAACCTAAGTCTAAAAATCAACTATTCTCAAAAAAGTCGAAGTGATGACGTCACTAACTTTTGGGGCAAAACTCAGTTTTAGGTAATCCTTATATTACATAACATCCAAAAGGAAATTTGAAGCTGATTAACATTATGTGGTCAAAATAGTTACAGCTCTCAAGATACAAATGATAAAAGTTTTTGATGACAACATCAATTTTAGGGGTCTCTGTCATATCCACTACCACACCAACAGGGCACTGTACAACAAAGGCTATGCTTTCTAACATCTAAGTTTGCAACCACACTTTATCTGCTCGTTACGTAATTTAGAACATCCTGGAGGATTTTCCCAAATTAGTGTCATAGATTCTTTTTCACATTTCCAATCAAATTCTTACAACGAATCCTCAGGTAGCATTGAACGAATCAAAAAGTTAAAAATCAAAGAAAATATTTTCAGCTAGGGGTCACCAATAAATTACACACGTCATGATCTCATACGATTCAAAAACCTGTTAATTTGAAATGCTATTTCAACTTGTTCAATTCGGAATAGCAACTACATGATCAGAAGACCATGTACCATATTCGGTTATTTTTGTGATCTTTAACTTTTAAACTAAGTAACGCGTATCAAGATTTTTAACGCGTTGCGCGTGACAAATTCACCTTCATAAGGCTGCGCGTATATTCTATTATAATTATACGTTATAATGTGTTTGTGCAAAAAGCCTGGTCACAAAAAGAAGAAAGGGATGCGAAAATTAGGGTTTTAAGGAATATAATCATTTGTTATTCAATAGCTCTTCAAATTGCAACATTTTGTTTGCTTTTGAATATCTGCTTTGCTAAATTGTCCTTTTGACATATTGCTCCAAAGAAATTTTTATTGGTGTAATGTTTCCACTGGGCGTACTTTCAATGCAAAAAGTTCATTTCAACGAAATTCATTCAAACAACCACACGTACATGCAACGTCATAGAGCAAGACAACAAGTCTTTCAATGCGATTAAAGTTTTCTTCATTTATGCGGCTTGTAGAAGGTAACCTGAGAAAAATGGAAAAATATAAAAATTTGTTGGTCTGAACACTTAGCAAATTACACTTAAGGAATATAAAGTCAAAGGAAGACCAGGTATATACATTTAGGAGTTTGAACAACGGAGTTTAGTGGCTAAGAACGATGTTTTGCCGATCTTAAGGTTTCTGTTTGGAACAGATGGAGTCAAATTTCTTCAAAGAAAAGGCCATAGAGTGAATCAAAGAAACCTAGGCTTTAGGTACGGAGAAATAGTTTTAAAATAAATATCTTGCAAATATTCCGTTAGTAACAGGACACTTCTGCAATGTTGTCCGAGCAGTTTTCTTTCGTCGACCAGCGAACATGGAGAGGTATCACAACCAGTAAACGCAAACCAGAATGTTAGGGCCATGTATTCATCTTCATTAGGAATAGACGCATAAATATGTATTGGTAACCATCTACGATGTTTATCTACACTGATCTCTATCCGAAATTCTTCTAGGTTCAAAGAGAAAAACTTGAATATCAGCGTTACAGTTGCACAGGTAAACCCTTCAACTTCTCAAAGTCTTTCAAATACCTGGCGGTATTCTTGTTACGGTTGAAACATGTAATTAGAAATAAAACAAAATAAAACATTGTAGCCTGAATTAGTACTAGGACAAACGAGGCCTGTATTGATAGGGATAAAGACAAGGAAAGCCAAAGATTATGGTATTGTTTTTATGGTAATGTTTTTTATGTCTGAATGTCTGAATATTGTTACTTCTCTTAGAGACTAGGTTATACTAGGTTACCTAATATTGGTACCCAATTTCATTACTTTCCCTAATATAGACCGCTCTGTCTTACTAAGGCAACAGAGCACAGAAAATTACTCAGTTAAGCTGGCTGAGACTCTTACGTTTCGTAATGATTTGGAGGTGTTTCTAATCAACGCTACCATACCAGACACCAGACAACCGGTATAATGTTACAGAGAAGAAAAACTTACTGGTTCTTCCCGCAAAAGAAATAAGCCTAACCCTGGGAACCAAGACTCTGCGTCCACACTAATAGACTCAGCTAATAAGTTCCTTAAAAGCACTGGCTTCATGGTCTTGGTGATTACGGCTACGATCAAATTATCTATCACAATAACTAACAATAAAGTTCTTTCAGGAATTTTACT
The DNA here is from genome assembly GCA_035046665.1 of Euphysa ruthae. Classification (NCBI taxonomy): domain Eukaryota; kingdom Metazoa; phylum Cnidaria; class Hydrozoa; order Anthoathecata; family Corymorphidae; genus Euphysa; species Euphysa ruthae. The sequence continues at coordinate 15,058 of JAUZNK010037779.1, forward strand.
TGAGCTTCTCGGTTTCCCAGCAGGAAAAAACTCGAGACTGGAACCAATGTTAGTCCAAACCTTGTGGACGTTACTCAAGGAGTGAACAGCCATCACTTCTATATCGGCATTTTCAAGAATACAAAGTAGGCAGTTTCCAAGTCCCCCTCCTGCAAACCATTTCACTGGGCGATTCCAGACCGGATGACATAATCGAAAGGTAAGCTAGTGGACCTGACTAAAATCTTACCAGTTGAACACACGTTCATTCCGAACATATGAAGTTGCAAAGTTGCTCTACCAATGGTTTAACAAGCCATCTCAACGGCTTTATCACAAAGAAGGGGAAAATAAAAAAAGATTGAAGGATGTAGTTCAAATAGCAGTCACCAAGGAAATTCTTATGAATCTTAGAAGTGCTGGGCTTACAGCCGTGCGCCCTATTCTGTGAGCTAGCTTACATCCCTGTTAGATATGCACGATATTTTAAGTCATATATAACAATGAAGAGGAAGCCGTTCATGACAAGATTAATTTTAACACCCATCTACCTGAGTTCACAGGTTTTTGCGGGTGTCCCGAACACTGACTGATATAATCAGGATTTACCACGAGCTCGTAGAAACCAAAGGTGTCCAAGATTGCTCACACGAGCTTCCTTTTGAAATGGGCGCCGAATGTGACTGTGCGGATCTCTCCAATAGCTATGTGGAGGTAAAATTGCGAGTAGTGTGCACTACAGGGAGCGTTGTAACTGATGATAAATTAGCACTGACAAATCCGTTTGCACACGGTCTGTTTAGGAAATTTAATCTAACTGATAAATCTGGTAGAGCCATGCCAAAACCTCGAGGAGCAGTGATACCCTTATCAAGCGATGCAACTTATTCTATAGTCGAAAAACAAGAACTAGGGTGGGAGTGGTGCTGGTCAGGTCTAAGGATGGTATCCAGAAACCTCAGCAAATTTCGAAAATATATGTAAATCCAATACGGGCTTTGTTACTCTACAAAATCTCGTAACAGCAGAGGCAACTGTTTATGCTGCCATTACTTTAACTGTCACGTTGTTTTTGTCCTGGGGATTTTATGGCAAAAATCTTTGCTACTGAACGATTACCCTGTGGTTGTTCTTACATCGAGCAAAACCAAAGTTTTTGTTGGTATCCACCAAAGAGGTGGTTGGTATCGCTATTAGAATCACGTCTGCAGCCTGCTGGTCTTCATGGAAATAGAACTGACACCCGCTGCCTCTACTTTCATGATAGAGCGCATGGCCAAGACTCTCCTTCAAGCAAAAAGAGACAGGCAAGTCTCAGTTTAAAATAAAAGGTATAAGGAGCGGTGAGCTACCTAGCCACATAATTAAAACTAATGAATGTTTGTGCCACGGCTTCTGCAGTGGAGAAACCATATAACCACTACAACTTTGAAAACTATGGACTGACACTGCTACTGTTGGCTCGAAAGAGGTCCCTGAGATCGCCTACGAGCCAATAATTTACGGAACAAATTTGAAGGACCCTCTGTCGAACAAGAGTAAGTTTCCACATTGGATGTGATCTTATCGACCTTTCAAGCTATGTGGAAGGTACTGAAATTAACGCGCTCGATTTGAGGGCCAATGGATTACAAGTGCACATTGGAGTCTCACACAAAGAGGACCATTGTTAGTTGCCGTTTTTTAGCAGAAGGACAGGCCCATCCCGTCACAATTATTTACTGTAGTCTGGTCTTGTCATTGGTCATTGGTAGAGGTGGCAATTAATTGTAGTAATATGACTGATTTTACGAACTAAGTATGTCATACGCCAAAAAGCTTTAAAATTGGGTCGCGAAAAACTTTCCTGACTTTCTGGAAGTTATTGCAGTAGACATGCTTCCAGTTACGGGAAGAGTTATGGCCGTCTCTGCATTAATCTTTAACTACCACACACACGAGTTCCTAATAGCCAATAAGTAGCCTGTCGGATTCTATATGACGGTGATGCGATAATATCGTGTAGAGGCGAGTAGTTCGAAATATTTGGTTCATCCTTAGACGACGTCATCATACTGGGGCACCTCAAATTTTTTCTGAAGTGGCTTGCTGAATTTTACCACAGGAATGCCATCCAATATTACAATTATAACATCACTCATCTGCAGACACAGTCTTCGCAGACATGCAGGCACTATGCACTTTATTTACGCAGAAACGGCGCGTAAACTAAATGGGGTGTCTTCGGCCCAGAAAGAGCAGAAAATGTTCAGCACATCCAAAGTCTTGTAAGACTTTAGGCCGACAGGTCATATTTTTTGTTATCCCTCATTTGAGTAGTAATTTTATTGGCTGAACATTTGCACCAAATACCGGGGCGAAGAAGGAGAGAAAGCCAGCTAGCTTGCTTCATATTGCCCATTTTTGCAGTGGAAGAAGCATCCTTCGGCGTTGTTCAGCCTACGCTCTTACAAACTTTATAAGCCACTCTAACATCGGTTTCTTGTTTGCTGTTTGTTGCTGCTGGAATATTAAGTTTACCAATAACGCAGCCCTTGGCTATGTTTTGAAGCAGTGGATCAAGGGATGATGGGGCCGTTTTCAGCAAATACTCTCGCTCGTACGGAACGTATATTTTCGTAGCGCGGATTTAGATTGAGACATATTATATATAA